>KN727448.1:0-16609 GCA_000816745.1 Ancylostoma duodenale
TGATCAGATTCCTGACCACATTTGCTTTGATAAAGTGCGGATGGGCGCTCCTTGCATGTACCAAAATGTTGGCCGATACCTCCTTTTTGTACCATACATGCTCCTTCTGACCATCACTGAATCGTATTTTAGTATTGAGAAAAGGAAGATAACCATTGTTATCAGGCTTCTCCATCGTGAACGATACATTTGGATCGAAAGAGCTCAGCTTCTCGAACATGGTTTCAACCTCCACTTCAGTCGTGGCTATAACAAACACATCATCAACATATCTCTTGTAAAGAAGCATGCCTGAAGTCAGTGCCACTCGTTCGACGTGGTTCAAAAATATTTTGGCCAGCAGAGGAGCGATGCGATTTCCCATGGCCAAGCCTAGTTTCTGCTTGTAGAATCGGTTTTCGAAAGGGAAGACATTACAGGATAATACAGATTTCATCATGGTTTCGACATCCTGCGCTAAAACCCATAGTCGCTATTTGGCCTTGATGTTCTTCGAAAAGGGAAACCACAGATCTGATCGCACTGTTGTTATCGACGTTGGTATAAAGTGATACCACATTGAAGCTGGCATAAGCTGCTGTTGGTGGTACTTGGCACTCCGAAAGTGAAGACAGAAAGGCTTCCACGTTCACTATATGTGCTCCAACAAACGTGATATCCTGTGATGTCTTCCGTTTCGAAAACCGATTCTACGAGCAGAAACGAGGCTTGGCCATGGGAAATCGCATCGCTCCTCTGCTGGCCAAAATATTTTTGAACCACGTCGAACGAGTGGCACTGACTTCAGGCATGCTTCTTTACAAGAGATATGTTGATGATGTGTTTGTTATAGGCACGATTGAAGTGGAGGTTGAAACCATGTTCGAGAAGCTGAACTCTTTCGATCCAAATGTGTCATTCACGACGGAGAAGCCTGGTAACAATGGTTGTCTTCCTTTCCTCAATACTAAAATACGATTCAGTGATGGTCAGAAGGAGCATGTATGGTACAAAAAGGAGGTATCGGCCAACATTTTGGTACATGCAAGGAGCGCCCATCCGCACTTTATCAAAGCGAATGTGGTCAGGAATCTGATCAGGACGAAGGACAAGTTATGCACAGCTATAGATACGACAGTGGAAATGACCATAGCTCACATACTTGAAGAAAACGGATATAGCGGGAATCCTGCCACAACCGCGACTTGGTTCCCACACTCAACATCGGATGGGATTCCACTAACTCTTCCCTATGTGGGAGAGCGGCCAGCACGAGCAGTTAACGAAGTGGTGAAACACTCGGGTTTACCCATCAGGCTCGTGTTCCATCCACCACCAACACTGAAACACCTCTTGACTTCAACCCGCATCTACGAAGCAAAATGCCCCGAGCAACATTGCCAGTAGTGTACCGAAGAGAAAATATGTCAGCTACGGGGCACCATATACCTTATCAGGTGTGATGGTTGCGGAGAGAAGTACGTGGGGGAGACGATGAGACCACTACGGAGACGATTGGATGAACATCGCAGGGCACTGACAAACCCATTCTCCCACCCGTCGGAGAGCTTTTCGAGACATCGCACCTTGAAACATACCACCGAGCGTGCTCCGACTTTCAAAGTAACCGTTCTTCACCGACATTTGACGCATACTTTGAAAAGAAAAATCATGGAGGCGGTTGAAATTAAGAGGCACAGCCCGGAAATCAACAACAAAGAAGAGTTGCGGGAGGTGTTGCGGTTGATTACTTGACACGAAGTAGAAGCCCCCTGCTATGTTTAGTTCTTCCGTGGTACCCTCATTTCATACTTAACAGCGTAGGGGTGAGGTTATCAAATATTGCTCGTGTTAAGATGTGTCCACGTGTTAGCTAAGTTTTCGAATATAGGTAACATTCACCACTGGTTTCGAAGTCGAAAGACTTGTCGATTGTCAGCCATTTAGTATTGTTATTGTTCTTTTGCATGCTTGTTAGCTTATGACCATGTTAAACCTTATGTTGGTAACATTTAAATTTGAAAAAGGCCTTAATGCCGAAAGCTAACCAGTAAACATATAAGGAAGAGGAGTCTCCAACACATACACAAATACAAAGAGCACCTTTAGTATTAAATCCTTCCGTTTTCCTGCCGCGCTTAGAAGAAGAAACCTCACTTTTCTTCAAAAAATAGGCGTGACCTATACCTGTCGCTCAACAAATAAGTGCTTTAAGAAGCCCTAGCTGATGCTAGTGTTTGCCTTTTGGTACTAGCAATATGTAACAACCCTGAGACACCCTACTAGATAACATTCATGACAGGAATTAAAAATTTTCTGGGACAGCAAACTTCGAAAAAGTTATTGCCTGTATTAAGGAACGTTTTGGTAGCCATTTCCTGGAAGTGATCGGTAAATCTATGCCAACCCATGTCTTCTGAGTTGTATCGAAATTACGAAAGCCTATCAACTATTAATCTGTTGTTGCAAGGAAGTTACGGCCATGGAATTATTGGTTTTTGCAAGTGCGTCTATACTAATGAAACGATCCCTATGGAGGGGGAAGTGCTGAATTTGCTCATCTCTTTCCATAACTTCAAATAAAACGACCGCAACTCGGGTTTTCGGGCACGCTGATTCGATTGATATTCGTGGTTTTTTCGCAGGGTGTTGTTATATTCAGCTCTCTAACTGTTACCCTTCTACAGAATTGGTCAGTTTCGCTTTATTATAAGCATCCAGCCTGTCCGTCCAGTAGACGCTGCTGGGCTTCCAGGCTTCTACTAATAAGTTTCCCTCCTCTCGCGATTTATTATAATTTCTTTTAGTGCAACCACTTCAATTCTCACCCACCTTCGGTGTGAATTTCAGGACCCTCTCTATCAAACTCACTGTTTGGTACGAATTTGCTTCTCAGTCAACGGCGGACCCTTTTCTGGGAATCACTTCCATTATTTGACGCTGCAGAACATCTCGCTTGCAGACCATCCAGTTTTCACGGATTTGGCTTCTTTACACCTTTCATCTTTGCTTGGACCCACATTCTCCTACCTGTTCTAAATTGGCGTCATTCCCCATGTGGTCCACCTCTTCCTTCCTGCGGTATGAGACTTCGAAACAATAGACCCATTTATTCAAACCGGTGCTGGCAATAATGGCTAAATTTCTTCTAAATAGTTGGTCGGCATCGGGTTTGCTCGGCATTTCTGTGCTTCAGACCACTTAGGATGGGAAGTAGGTCCCAAGCCAGCGAAGCGAAAGGCAACACCATTCTGATGACGCGGCGCAATAATACCACACTGAAATGCTCATGATGTCTTCACGTACTTGCCATGTCACTATAAGTGTAGTGTGTCCCGTGTCAAAACGCCATCCCAAGACAGAGCGGAGGTGATTGATGGACGAGAGGTGCAAAGACAGCCAATAGCGGTGAAGATGTCATTGCACCGGTCCATCGACAGTTGAAGGGAACTCACGCACTGAATAGTTTAAAAATGCTAACAATTGGATTCATTGATGGGTGGGGGGTGCGCCGGTGTCCAGCAGTGGTGAATACATCAGCCGACAGGTATAATGAGTGTCGCTGTTTTCTTCACCGTAATGGCAGGTCAGACTATACCTGACAGTTTTTTTTAAATCATGTTCGACGTTACCTGTGAAGAAAACTGGATAACTATCGAGGAAATCCCATAGTTTGTTGCCGCGGCGAGGGTTCCAGCGCGAACGGCGCGGTCGCGTCGCCTGCTTTCTTAGTTCACAAAAAAACTCCGCCACAGACTCCTACTGTAATTTGGAGCGTAAGTGATTTTGAGTGCCTAGAAGTGGAAGATTGCCACCAACTGGATCCGCTGCTGTGTGAGGGGCGCGCTAGCGCGCTATGGAGAAGACGTCCGTTGACGAATCCAGCGATGCGAGCTATAAAAGGGTCGAGCGCAAGACTATCAGGCCGGTCGCAGTTATCGGGTGGCGCCGATCGGAATTGTTGCCTTTCTCATTTGCCATTGGCATCGTTAACTGGGCAGACTTAGGAAGAGGTATTTCGAGTATGGGGAGGATGGCTCTCATGTTTACGCTTACGTTAGCTTAAGCCCTAGGCTCAGGCTCAAACCTAAGTTCTGGGCTTACGCTTCCGAAGTGGAGGCTAACCATTTATAACCACTTATAACCACTTGTACAGCGCGTTCCTCCCACCCCACCTCTCTCCATACTCCATTTTCTGTACAGATCGCTATGAGCGCTTATTCACGAATGAGACACAACTTGACCAATCCTGCACACCATAGTCTAATAACCGACCTGTGGTGTTCTCCAGTGCACATCCGCCGACATGGTTTCGCTTATCTCACATACTGAATCCGTGTAGAGATGAAATCTTCACTACGTACTTTTGCATACCGTAGGTGCTGCTTCATCCGTCACATGCTTACTGAGATCCTCCCAGTATAAATTATGGATGTTTACATGATGAGATGGTTGCCGATGTGATAAGCGTGGTATAGCAGTATAACTGCTCCACACTTTTTTCAGTATAAAATGTCACACTTCACAAACTCATATGCATAGTAGTGAGATTAGATATACATAGAGTATGATAACGTAAAGTAGATGTATTTGTTGCAGATGCCGACGTGAATGTGCTTGTTATGAACAACGAAACCTTTTTGAACGCACACATGCTGCCACTAGGCGCAGTGAGTTGCCTTGCTGCAAAATTACTCGGTCTTGTTATACA
Source organism: Ancylostoma duodenale (assembly GCA_000816745.1). Lineage (NCBI taxonomy): Eukaryota > Metazoa > Nematoda > Chromadorea > Rhabditida > Ancylostomatidae > Ancylostoma > Ancylostoma duodenale. The sequence continues at coordinate 4,691 of KN727448.1, forward strand.
TAGTAGGTATCATAGATATACGGGCAATCTAAAAATGGCGGTATCTGCTTTTCCACATATTTCTGACAAAAGCCGTTGCTACTAGTCATTTCCGGGTGCCCGAAACCTTTATAACACCGTATTTCACTTTAAAAAATGGAAAAATTATGGGTCACTCGTGTTTGGTCCCATACAGCAGTGTATCATAATTATTAGGTCGGGCAATGAGTTCGTGCGGTTTTTCCATGGAAGTCAATATTTCCACAGGCAACGTCAGCCGCAATAAAAAATTCATAAAGCCCTCTCCTCCCTCTTCCAGTAGTGCTACCAGAAGCAGACAATCTCCTCAGTTCCATCCTCGTGAAGTGTCACATTGTTTGAGACGACTGAATTTGTGGCCGTCAACTGCAACTCTTGGAAAGACTTCGTGAAATGCCTTGTAAAATGCCCGAAAAAGTAGACAAAATGAGTGGTTAGCGACTATCACGGATTTGTAGAGTCGGTGTGAGCAGAATTTTTCTTCAGTTCAGTATGTCGACTATCTTTTTGGCAAAATATGCACAGAGGAGTCACACGTTCCCAGTGTGAGAGGTGACCTCGTAGTGAGCCTTCAGCGCATTTTCAGATTCGTTGAATTCACAGAGGGATTCGGATTCAGAAGTGGATTCGTTGAACCTAAGTTTTGTTGAGAGTTAATATCCGCACTGCTTCTTCTTCGCATCTAGAGCAAACCTCTGCGATAATGGTCTCATAGCTCTAGAAACAATGCGTCCAAAACGAGAGATCTCCACCCCAAAATTGACGTCTCTGAAGCAGACACTCACTTCTAATGGTTTCCATCTAGACAATCGTGACATCGCTAGTAGCTTGAACTGCATCTGCTCCACTATTGTAGTCGAACAGTTGGAGGTGTCGGAAATGTTTGCTCTTGTAGAATTGAAGGGTCACATTTCATGCGACAGAAAATGAGGTGTAGCACGAACTGAAGATATTGGTTATGGTTGTATCTGATCTAGTGCGACTCCCGTCCGAGCTACCCCGCGTTGCGACGTCCGATCTCGTCCGAGTGAGGTCCGATCTAGTCCGCATTGGGACTTCCGATCTCGTCCGAGTGGAGTCCGATCTCTTCCCAGCAAAGTCCGATCTGGTCCGAATGGAGTCCAATCTCACTCGAGCGGGGTCCGATCTCGTCTGAACGAAGTCCTATCTCTGTTCATGCACTCTGATATGGTACAAAGTAGCGGTCAAAAACTCGATATTGTCTGAGACATCTAACAAGGGAAGGATACTTCATCAGTGTGGCCTTTCGTAGCAAGGTGTATACCAACCTATGTAGCTTGCGACGCTGATTTCAAATCTGTTTCTATCTATCCCTAAATTTGTCTCTATAAGGAGTTATACACGTTTAACCTGTGGGCTCTTGTAGGGTGCACAAGGTGGTGGTACCAGATGAGTCGTGGCGCAATGGTAGGTCTCTCGTCCTTCAGGATCAGCAGTGTGGGTGCAGATCCTCTGAGTGACCGCTGTTTTGCATTTTCCTTCCACCTACTGTATTCCTCTGAAAACCCATTCTATGCAGTTTTATAAGGTTTCCCACCTACAAATTGATTTCCTGGAAGTTTGGAACCATTTGGAAGACTGTAGCGAGGTCTTTTGCATTCGCTGCTCACACAGTGAGAAACTATTTTGTTTTGAGCATTTTGTATTATTCTTCCATAAATGCGCATAAACTATTGAAGATTAATTTTCGTACACTTGGTCAAATGAGCAGTGTCACCGTTTCCAAAGCCGGTGATGAAGATCCTTCCAAATGGTTTCAAACTTCCAAAAGATCAATTTGTAGGTGGAAAACTTTGTAGAACTGCATGGAATGGATTTTTAGAGGAAAACAGTAGGTGGAGGAAAAGTGCAGAACTGCACCCATTCAGGGGAACTGAACCCACGTTGTTGACCCTGCTAAGCGAGAGACTTACCACTGCGCCACGGCTCAACTGTTGCATTTATCTTGTGCACCGTGCGTGACCGTTCTGACTAGATTGTGTAACTCCCCACAGAGAGAAATCTAGGGGTAACAAAACAGATCTGAAATCAGCGTCGCGAGCTGCGTACGGTAGTATACAGCACGCCACGAAAGGCGACACTGATGAAGTATCCTTCCCTTGTAAGATCATTAACGTAACGCGAACGCGCGTGCGGAAGTCGTGCTGGCTACCTTCGACGGGGGTTCCATAGATGCGCATCCCACACAGCGTCCTTCTGAGCTAATCACACCTCCGCCAGAAGCTAGAAGCCGCATTTTCTGCAATAGCTTTGCAGCACAAACGCAGTTCGAACGGCGTAATAGCTCGAGTAGAAACCCTAGCTGCAACAGATCCCAGCTGCAGCCATCCTATCCTCGAATGCTGCTCAAGCTTTCGTCCCTTTAGCAGCAATTGCTGAGGGATGGCAGCAACTGGCAACAAGTGCTGCTAGGGTTTCTACTCGAACCATTACACCGCTTGTGCTCCGTTCGTGCTGCATAGTTATTAACGTTGTCCCTAGTTCATAACAGCATGCACGCACGGAATGACATATGTACAAATGAATCAACGATGAACTCATTTTCCACTAGTTCTAGTAAAAAATGAAAAAACCACACGAACTTATTGCCCAACCCAATATATGGGCACCCTTATAAGGAAGTGCACAAAGAAAAGCTGCTAATCCACGACAGGGCTTATGTGGATAGAGAACGTGGCCAACATGGTGCTATGCAACACTTGAAATCTGCTAAATGGTCTGAGAAGCACAGAATTCAACGTAAGGAAGGGAAGAATACTGAGGATTTGTGGCTTGGTGTATTTTGCGGTATATTGCCTTTTGTGCAACTCGCGACATTTATTTACGATCTGTCTTCACCATTCCTTTATTTTTTCTGTACAAGGAGTGACGCCCGTTTTTTCGTAGGGGCATATGCCAGGACTGCACGAATGTAGGAGCATTAGTCTAGATTACCAATTGGTTGCGGCGGAACGGTAAGTGTGTCGCTCTTCATGAACACGCTCGAACGATCAGGTCCTACCGTGTGCATCCGTTTCGCATCCTTTTTCTGACCTTCTATTGACCAGTTAGCAAGTTTCAAGTATAGCCTGTAACATAATTGTGGACTTACCATATAGGTGACGTCTTGGATTAGCAGCTTGAATTCGTGCAAAACTCAGTAAAAAAATTAGTGGAAACATCCGCTCATCCCAAAATTCCTGTCTCACATTTGCAATGCGTACTAGTAAGTGCTCGAGGATCGGCGTGTTCTGAGGAGGAGCAGACGCAGATGAGGACCTTCTACTATGCTATGCTGGCCTCTGTAGTCGCAGGATCGCCGAGCAAGTTTGCCGGAATCCGAGCACTATTGTAACTCTTGCGCGAGATCCTGAACCCTGTGGTCTGAATAGGAGGCATAGCAGGTGAGAGAAGTCATTACGTTCTCCTTGGCATCGTGAAACCATGCCTTCCTCAAACGACTCATGTGGATGACTGCGTTGTCCTGTTGAGAAACGGATTTGGCTCCATTGCTCTGGTCCAGGAAAGACAAGAATTGGATGCCGATCATCTCCTGATAATCGTTTTAGTTCATCTGACTCAAAACAGAGGCGATGTGGATCAAATTTCTGAAGTTGCGTTTGCTGAAGAACGTTTTCATCCGAGTTTTTCAGGTTGAACGTTTTTGTCGGATAATCGTTTTAGTTTAGAACATCACTAGACCATGTTTTCAAGTGTTTAAGTACCTCGAAAAATTGTATGTACCCTTGACCTGTTTGTTGTTATGTTCTCTCTGACAAACTGCAGCTGGTGCAACCTTATGAGAACCTGTGAGCCTGAAGTCGAAGAAGTCGAAAATGACAACGGACGACGTCGCTCTTACGCTTAATTGTCATCTATAGCGTTCAGAGGTAGGAGTGAAACTACAACTGCCACGGAGTCCCGCAGGTGGAAGGTCCTGTTCTGAGCTCGCTCCACGTTAGAACTTTCGATGCTCGCGGGATTGCAAATCTAATTGAGGAAAACTTGTCAGTGCTCATCACAAATTTGGGACAGGAATTCTGAAATGAAAGGATGTTTTAACCGCTTTTTCTCGCAGTGTACACACATTACATCTCACGAGATATAAGGGTTGCAGAACGGTTCCTTGTCAAAATTTGACAATTGTTTGGTAGTAGAGAGGATCAAGTCACTGGTGTCTAAGAATATATGCATATTGATTGGGAATGAAAAGCATCCAAACTGCGTTATCAGTGATCTACCAACGGAGCTAAGACAGGAGTACTCATACAAGTGTCGGTGTCTCTTCATTAATACACTACTAACCCCCAGAAGCCGACGCCTTCTTGCTCCAGATGCCGGCGAAGAATACTCCTTCACACTGAAAAAAATAAAATCACTTGGTCAGCACACGAGTGGGTATGAATACTTGGTGAAATTTTCACCTAACGAAACAGCGAAGGCGAAGGGAGGTATTGATAAACATCCACCTAAGCAGATAAGAAAGATCGTTCGACTGTACTACTATCGCTGGTGAGGAAATGTTTTGAGGAACATCCTCAGTATCTGTGACGTCATGAAAATTTAGGGACAATCGAAGTACGCCCAATGTGTTTGAAGAGCTTCTGCAACTTTCCAGATTGTGCAAACCAGGACAAACGGTATTTTTGCGAATGGTTGGGGGTGAACAAGAGACGTGGAAAACGCTTTTCTAGGATCCATACAATTAAAGATATTTTACGAGAAAAAAAGCGTTTCTTGGTCATCCTTATTTTCCGTATTTGATTACGACAACTCAGGCAATTCTGGCGGCCCGCCCACGCTTGTTTTGCGGCCGGCCGCAGATCGCTCCCGCGGACGAATTGCAAAACAAGCGCAGGAGGCACATTGAGGGAGCGCGGGAGGATTCCTAGAACAGCAGCGCGTGGCAGAGTGAGCGCATCATAACGATCCCTGTGAGCATGGAAACAGTACAAAATTATCAGAAATTTCCGGAATTAGAAAAAGCAGACATTTTGCGAAGCCTGCGCATCTTTAGATTGTAGTCGAGCGCATTGGGGATTTGAACCTACCTTCTCGTTCTCCAGAGTCCGCGGCTTTATTCACTCGACCATCCGTGCTGACATCCACAAACCCTTTCAGTTCGCTAATGGCTTCATTCTCAATCACCGCAGTACTCTATCGGTACATCACCTTGATCACCTTGACTCCCGTTGATCTTCGGATGTACCGAGCGGGCGCCAGCAATCCTTCCATTTGTCCCTCTCGCGAGCCAGAGTTGTCCAGTGGATTCTGTCCGTTCAAGGCACACGAAGAGCATTATATCTTCCTTTGAAGGACTTCGCGAAGAAGTCTGACCATCGAGTCGGTGGTCTTCCTGTTGTGCGCTTGACGTTCCGTGGAGTCCAGTCCCTGACGGCTCTTGTCCAACGGTGGTCGTTAAGACGCATCACGTGTCCGGCCCACCTGCTCTTACTCAACTTGGCGTGAGCGGCAGCGTCCCTGATCTTCGACTGTTGACGCAGGGTGGAACTCCATATTCCTGCTCTCACTTGCGTGAGGAGGGTTATTCCCAGCATCACCCTGTCGATGGAGCGTTCAACAACGCTGACCGCATTCTCATTCTGTTTGCGTAATGCCCCAGGTTTTTGAGGCGTACGTCAAAGCAGGGAGAACCGTCGTATTGAAGAGGTGGGCACGGAGCCTGGTGTTCTTCGTCTTCTTCACTACGTCCTCGATGCTCTTGTAGGCTCCCCAAGCCGCTCGCTTCTTCCTGTCCAGCTCTGGAGCGAGGTCGTTCATCATGTTGACTTCCCGACCTAGATATACGTCGCTGGAGCATTCGGATATGGTCGTTCCGTTGAGCGAGAATGGGGCATCCGGGACCCATCCGTTCTTCATGAACATCGTCTTCGGCAGATTCAGTTGGAAACCGATCTTCCCACACGCGTCATCGAAGTCGGTCAGCATCCGTTCCGCTTCGCTGATGTTTGGCGTTATAAGGACGATGTCGTCAGCGAAGCGAAGATGGTTAAATCGCCGGCCATCAACTTGCACTCCCATGCAAACCCATTCCAGTCTTCGCATGACGTCCTCAAGAGTAGCGCTGAATAGTTTTGGCGACACGATGTCGCCTTGCCGAACCCACCTCTTGACGTCGATGATGATGCCGTCTTAGAATGGAGAAATCCTGGCCGTGAAGTTGCTGTAGAGCTCACGAAATATCTTGATGTCCTGAGTAGGTCTGCCCTGGTTGCCCAGGGCTTCCAGGACCGCTTCTGTCTCCACAGAGTCGAAGGCTTTCTTCAAATCGATGAACGTGAGACAGAGAGGCATCTTATACTCTCGCGATACTTCGATGACTCTAGTGACTGTGTGTATGTGATCGATCGTACTGAATCCTTTTGGAAACCCTGCTTGCTCGCACGGCTGTCCTTCATCTAATGTCCTTTCGATCCTATTTGGAATCACTTGAGTGAAAAGCTTGCAGATGACAGACAGCAAAGAGATGGGGCGATAATTGCCGATGTCCTGCGGGTCTCCCTTCTTGTACAGCAGCACGGTCCTGCTGGTCTTCCATTGGTTGGGTACTTTGCATTCCTACAGGTTCCGCGTGAAAAGCCTAGCCAAGGTGGTGATAAGAACTGGAGGTAGGTTCTTCAGATGTTCCGGTCAAATCCTGTCGGGGCCCGGTGCTGTACGATTCTTCGCTGACTTCATGGCATGTCGGACTTCGGAAGGGAGAACTGATAGGACAACATATCCATCCTTCCTAAGATAATATTGAGGGAGATGGACGTGGCTATCGAAGAGATCCGAGTAGAAGTCGTGGATGACCTTCTCCATTACCCGCCTTGATGAAGAAATTGTTCCGTCTGGGCGGCGGAGGGCAGTCATCTTGGTGTTACGATTGGCGAAGTCGCGGCGGGCGTTTCGAATACTTTTTCCTGCCTCTGCGGCTTCGGCCAATACTGCTCCTCGTCTCTATTTAAGGTCTTCCTTTATCGCTTCTCTGCCTATCGGTACATATGGATACCTAATGAGCCTGTGACGGCTCAAAATTTCCGATTTCAGACTACAGCAAACGAGTGAAAATATTGTCATTATTGACTGTGTAACAATTCGCGAGCTTACGCTCTTGACAAGGTGTGCTACATGGGACACACGCGCTTTTGCACAAGTGGGACCCGTGCTCAGCCGCTGTACAGCCTGAAAGCGCAAACCTTCGACTATTTAGAAGAGGAACAATCGGCACCTCAACGGGCTAGATCTTCTGCTATGGGTGATTACAACCATGCCTCTGAGCGAGTCGAAATTTTAGGTGAAAATTTTCGCACATTCGTACTACTAGTCCTACCCAGTCCTGCGAGCCGACAAAGTGTCTTTCGTGCACCGCTTTCGATTATCTCGAACCCCACTACAAGCGTACGTTATTTTAACTCAAAAAAATTTTAGCCTCGGAGGGGATAGAACCCTTGACTATGTCGATGATGTATATCGATGTTTTTCATGACAAATTTGAAGCAAATCGCTTGAGTAAGTCTGAACTCATGCTTTCAGAGAGATATTCGCCGACCACGTACAGTTCAACTTTTTGCAAAAATTCTGGATAGAGAGGGGATCGAACCCTTGACGGTGTACGCGTTGGCTGCTCCTACTGCTGCTATAACATTTGAATTTGAAGTCGAGTCGCGTGTGCATTTTCGTTCTCATTTCTCATCTCATTTGAAACTTGTGTGCGAAAGGAGGAGGGGAGGGGGTCGTATTTTGTGCGGCTGAAAGGGAGGGGGTCGTATGGGGGTCGACTTTCTATCATCATCACGCTTGACCCTGGTCCCGACCCATAAATATAGCACGCGGGCTGCCCGCTAGTAAGCCCCGCCCACTAAAATGGCACGCGGGCCGGCCGCTGGGCCTGAATCTGCCCGCGGAAGGCCCGCTAGAATTGCCTGAGAATGGATTACGTTGAGGTACTCATGATGAAAGGTTTGAATCTCAGATTTGTATCAGTAACCGACGGAAGGAGGTATTCTCAATGATTCATATGATTTACACATATATTTACGTACTCAAAGAGGTAATTGGACTAAAAGATGCCTTTCAACTGCATACCGGTGAGTTTAACAGTCTTTTCTTCCTAGTCATGTCCTCAAGAGGTTGGCATTTCCCGTGGGGTTACCCCATTCTCTTCTTTCAAAAGCGTCGCCATCTGTAAGCTTCAGCTGTATCCGTCTTCCTTTATCCTATTTAGCCATCGAATATTCAGTCTGCCTCTCGGTACACGTCCGTCCACGTTGATATTCATAGCTGATTTGGCGACTGAATTGTCATCATTTCTCAGCACGTGACAGTATCAACGTTGGCGAGTCTCACGCATCTTTGCCACGATAGGTGTTACACCGACCACTACGTGCCACATTATCACTTCGAACTCTGTCGAGGCTCGTGAGCCTCTGCGTCCAACGGAGCATTCGCAATTCCTTTGTATGGAGAGTTTGCTCGTCCTTAAAGTTGTCCGCCCCATATAATGCCACAGATCGTATTACCGTGTGATATATATTTGACTTCAACCTCAGCGGGATCTTCCTATCGCACATAACTCCTGTTACTTCTCTCCACTTAATCCATGCAGCATTTGCTCGATGCTCAGCTTCAACTACAGTATACAGTATTACCGTCAGCTGAGATGTGGGACTCCCCTTCCCCGGGTTTCTTGTACGGAGGCGATGTCGACCTTCTGCTTCTTTTGCGGCAGGTTCGCGGCCACTTCCTGTCAACGTCCCGATGCTGATTGACAGTAGACGGATCCTGCAGTACTTCCCCTCCTTCGAGTGACCTTTGACGGCCGCTAGTCCTTGCCTCCTTTTCGCAACACCCAGACTACGGTGGTGGTCGCCTCCGGGAGACGCCCTAGCCTTATTCGAAAATTCTCTAAAAGCACAATCCATGATTTTAATCCAGACGCGACGTGGTGTTCATCGGCCGACTTGTCGCAAAGTCTGATGCCTGAATCGTTGTTGGGAGAAATTCCTCCCCAAGGTGGATAAGGGACTTATTGATTAGAGGCGGCCCCTAATCACCTCCCTGTCGTTAGAATGTGGGCTTTTGTCCGATGTGCAGATACAGCCTGCAATTAAGCAATTCCTATACCCACAATTAGATGCCGAATATATAAATCGAATCCAACACAGCAGAATTGATGAGTCTATCCTCTAGATGGACTCACGTCGCAGGGGAAGCGCACGGCTGCTTTTGGTGACATTTAACCCCTTACCTGCCATGTGGGGTTGCCCTCGCAGCAAATCGGCCGGAATCCCTCAAACGAGGGATATCCATGGGCTGAGTTTAACAGTCCACTCTGAAAATCGCAACTTGGCACACTTATCCGAGGCATTGTTCTGATTGCTAAGAATGCTTTTGCGAATACCAAAAAATGTGTATTCCGACCATCGCCTCTGCTAAGAGAAACCCCAGACTTCGGACGGAGGAGGATGATGCGAATGGGGAGATTCCAGACGTGAGAGTGACGGTTGATAATCAATGCGGTGTTGCGATACAGGTGAAGAGAAGCAGTGACATCCGTTTAGGAGTTTTTACAGTTTTTACGCGCCGCCCCGAGCCCTATGCTTACAGTCCTTGTCGAAAATATAGACGGATTGCGCGTGCGGTTCTATATCGTAGCGGCCGCACAATCGCGTTGGGACCTATTGGACCCTCTCACTTAGAGCATGCTCTCTCCGCATCTTTCGTCTATGTCCCACCGCGTTTCCGCAGTCACGGAATCCGTCCATCTTTTCGACAAGAATGTAAGCGTGGGCAGCGTCAACGCAGTGCGAGCTCGCGCGAGCATCATCTGCCGCAAGGGGAGGGTGCTTCCGCAGTTTTTGACGCCGAGCGTCATTTTGCGAGCTCTCATTGCGAGCTGCGTCAAGGTGTGCTCTGGGGCATTCTTTGCCGCTGCCTCAAAGCGGCAAATCGAAAGTGCTCTCCTACTGCACGGGTTGTGATTCTATATATTGTTTTTTTTTGTTTTCTTCTATCTTTAGGGTGACTTCCTTCATAGAACTTGTGCAGGCAACTGTCCGAGTCTGACAACAGATGTGTGCCCCTTCATATACGGAAAGAACTTTAATTTCCCTTTTTTAACTTCTCTTTCCCCAGCACGATGGATCGTCTTGTCGCGACGCTGGGGCTTGAGGGGATTGGCCAGGCGGTATTGCTCGCGCTGATGACGTCACTCCTGGACAAAGTATCCACCGAAGAGCCCTCCATGGATCCCTTGGGCCAGGTGAAGTAGAGCGGACGAAACGTCGCCAGAAGGAAGGCGACCAGGCGGCGGTTTTTTGGCAACAGCAACCATGGTTTTAAAGTCCTTAAATGAGTGGCCCCCAGTCCTGCGTAGCCCCTCTCGCACAAATGACGGCCGGAACGCCCTAGGGTAGGGGGTGCGAAGAATCTCGCAGCAGTCAGCGTCACCGTTCCATAGCTATGAACCCTGAAACATACAACGTAAGGACTCTGACCTCCGAAGCGGCACTAAGCTTCTTGTTTGACGAGCTGCAGAACATTAAGGTCTACGTTGTAGCACTTTGTGAAACAAGGCGTAAGAAGGAGATGTCTGTAAAATGGCATGATGGTAGCGAAGTGATGCTTGGTGCAGCGAAGAATGGTGTTGGAGGTGTCGGCTTCATCGTGTTGCCGTCCATGACAAGTCGAATAATTTCGATGAAAATTGTGTCATACAGGCTTGCAATCTTGAAGCTCCGGACCGACAAGTCATCTACTATGAAGGTCATCGCAGCATATGCGCCCACTTCAGCAGCCAGTGATGATGGAATCGAAGATTTCAGTGAGGAACTTCATCGTCACCTGAGAGAGAAATCCACATACACAGTTGTACTGGGCGACTTCAATGGTAAATTAGTTAGCGAGCAAGACGAGGAGACCTTTGCAGGAAAATTCGGACATGGAGATAGAAATGGAAGAGGCCAACGGCATGCGGATTTTGCAGAATGTGCAAAGCTTCACGTTATGAACACGTTCTTGCAGAAATGGCCTGGCAGGCGTTGGACATGGCGTGAGCCGAATGACAGGACCAGAAATGAGATCGACTTCGTTCTCTGCGACAAGAAGAGGATAGTGAAGGACGTGTCTGTCATCGCGGAATCCAAAGTCTCCGTACGGATCACGTACATAAGTCTTCGGATCACAGACTCCTCAGAACGAAAATAGTAATTGATTGCAGAGAGGAAAGCCGAAGATTGGCCAGGACAAGTCAGCGCCGAAGATCCAAGCAATTCAGTGAGGCACTTTTCAGTCGAGCAGTGGAAGGCATGAACTGGAGTATGCACGTTGAAGACATTAACGAAGATTATGAGAACATACTTGAAAAGCTTTGATTGTGCAGAAGTCTGGCTACGGTAGAGAGAGAAGGTCACAGTAAGAAGAGACTAAGCGGGGGAACACTGGAAATGCTTCAAAAAAGGCGAAAATTGGCAAATGCTAGGGAGATCGGGCTCGAATATAAAGTACTGTGTATGGAGTTGCGGCGAAGGTTGATGAAAGACTATGAGAACTTTCGAAAGGAACGGCTCCGGAAAGCAGAGAAGACAGAGCAAGCTTGAGAAAAGCGCGGAGAGAAGTTCAAGTCTGCCGGAAGATGCTCACAGCATTTGTGAACGAAGATGGTAGAAGGACAACCGTAAGGACAGAAATGGAAGAGATTTGCCAAACGTTCTTCAATGATGTGTGTGTGTGTGTGTGTGTGTGTGTGTGTGTGTGTGTGTGTGTGTGTGTGTGTGTGTGTGTGTGTGTGTGTGTGTGTGTGTGTGTGTGTGTGTGTGTGTGTGTGTGTGTGTGTGTGTGTGTGTGTGTGTGTGTGTGTGTGTGTGTGTGTGTGTGTGTGTGTGTGTGTGTGTGTGT
>KN727449.1:7409-21914 GCA_000816745.1 Ancylostoma duodenale
TACAGAAGCGAAAAAAACAAAACTCAGTTTTCTGAAAAGTCAAATTGGTCGGAAAGCTCTTCAACACCCTGTGAAATCCCGCTGTTCCACCATTCGAACAATTTGAAAAGCGCTCTAGTTGGATCCCACGAATTTCACTTAGAAGTGAAAATTCTAATCACAGTGGAGCAGATATGTATTCTCTTGAATGGTGACGCATCAGATTGCTTCCAGCTTGAAGAAGACGGAGAGTCTTTCAGCGAAATCTCGTTCTACATACATATTTATGCCTTTTATGGGTCAGAACTGATCCACACTTTTACCCTTTTTTCAGAGGAGCTGTATCCCGGAATTACCACATTTTTGGTGTTTAACCTTTTTGCTGCCATCGGATCAACAACGGCCAATTTCATTCAATTTGTGGGTGGTTGCGGTATCTTACACTTTCCCAAAATGTTCACTGTACTGCTCAATTTCAGCCCGGACCACGAATGTTGATATTCCCTGTTCTCGCTCGTCTACTTTTCATTCCTTACTTCATGTTGTGTAACTACAATGTGGATGATAGGGTTATGCCTGTTTGGTTCAAGAACGAGTGGTTCTTCATCATCGGGAACGTTATTATGGCATATAGTAGTGGATATTTCAGTTCGTTGGGAATGATGTACGCACCAAGGTGAGCCGAAATCATTTGGAGTAGAGAAATTACGAAGAACCTTGTACTGATATATAAAAAATGGGTTAAGAAAACATACTGTTGTTGTATACACAGCTCAAAATGCTGGTATGTGCTGGTTCTTACTATTTTGAGAAGAGCAATTATCTTTACTTTCATTCTTACGCACAATTAACAACGAAGATCATTAATCTCAGAAAAAGTCCACAAAAGATGGATACAAAACATAGACGGTCCTCCCATAAAAAAAAGAAATTCGGGTTGCTTTTTGCATTATTTTCTTGTCAAAAAATTGTAAATGAATTCAGTCGAGAAATGAGCGAGATTTACCTGAAGAACAACCAGAAATTTTCCAAATCATGAAAATTGTGGAAATGTTCATGAAAATCAAATAAGTATGTACATATGTCCTACAGTTAGCAATTCCTTAAAAATATGCTACAAATTCCAGCTTCTCTCTAAATGCTAATGAAAATTCTATAACTTTCATTAGAACCTAATTTCTATAACTTTCATTGAAAACCTATTTCTTTCAGGGTTGTGCCCAGTTCAATGTCAAAAACCGCTGGAATGGCGGCCGCGTTGTGTTTAGTTACAGGTACGACCCTCATTCCACTCCGATATGCTAGAGCATACATTCACTGTCAATGTAAACATGGCTTTTCAGGCATAATGACTGGCGTAGCTTTCACGCCATTGATCACTTTAATGGTGAACAACATCGGATAGAAATCCTGATCACCATAAGGGAATAAGTATTACCAAAACACTTAACTGTTGCATAAATCTTTCACATTGATACTTAACGTATGCTCAGATAAATTATTCTCAATTTTTTTGGTTGTCGATTTGAGAGATAAAAACAATGTGTACCAAAAGAAATTAGAAACAAGGTGTAACAAAAAAAAATTGCTCTTCGCACCCGTACACCACCTAACCTAACGGCTGTTTAGTAAATGTACTAATGGCCTCGTCCCACTTTCAAATCGTTTTTGAGATTTTCCAGCGAGAAGAATCTCCAGGAGCAGCAGATATCAGTGACGTACATGATCCCAGGAAAAACTGCCTAAGAAGCCATTTAGAGCCCTAAATTTTGAGCAGCCTGTGAGCGGAGTCGATGAGCGGGGCTAAGCAGTTGAGCCTTCTGAAAAATGCACAAACAGGAGCACACCTTCTGAGCTAGGATTCAAGGAACGACAACCACAGCAAACTAACTATGGTTAGTTTGATTGGTTATCGTATAGACTTTGCAATGCTGGGAGAGGTGGGACGCGGAAATTGGTTTGCAGCCTGGTTTTGCGCGGTTATGCTTTCATGAATCCCAGCCTTGAAGAATTTCACTCTCATCGTAAAGGTTCCTCATCACCAATTCCGTAAGGGGATTAGAGTGGTCTCCATGTGTGACTAGCAAAAGTGTATGGTCCGTACACCTCTTGGTATCCCCCTGGCCCCGCCCACAAGCTCCCCAAATGTCGATGCTCGAAAACGTTCTTTTTTGGCACTTTTGCACAAGATCATGCATACAATTGTGATCAAGAGCTTCTGGAGACTCTAAACATATGATAATCTTGAAAACATTTCTCAGTTGGGACGTGCTGTTGATTTGAGAAGCAGATCCCACACTCAAGAATGCACGTTACTACCGTTTACATTCTAGAACTGACAATTCAAGCTATTCTGGCGATTTTTTGGCACTGATCCACTTGAGGTGCTTCAAATGCTCTAATTTTTCCGCTAAACTCGTACGGTGGTTACCGTGGAACTGCTGCAAGAACCTGCAATGAAATGTCAATTTCCGGAGTACATAATAGTGTCGTCTGAGATAAAATTGGAGAAAATTACTACAGACATCACATTTAGCGCGCCAATCGTAACCCCATCAAAGTGCGTTGACGGGACAGAACATATAAGGAATTGGTGGTCAACTCATCAAGTCATCACCCTATACAAATATTCGCGAATTTTTTTCTCTCGTTCTTGAGGACCGCAAAATGGAATTTTGAGGTTTCCAAAAAGGGAACCGAATTCCATAAAAACATAAGAAAATGAAGAAAAGGAAAGTAGTACGTACCAGGAACCCACTAATCCCATCTGGCCATTTCATCTACAAGCTATTGCAGCCATTTATCTGCAGTACGACTACTGGGCTGGGATTCATGAAACGATAACCAGGCAAACCAAGGATATGTAGTGGGACTGGTTATCGTACTGTGACTACATAGAGCTAAGAGACGCAGACGGGAAAAGTTGGTTTGCTAGCCTGGGTTTGCTTGGCTATCGTTTCATGAATCCCAGCCCTGAAGTGCTGGGAAAGGTTCTGATGACGACCTGGAATGAAGTTCTCATGTGCGCAACAGTAAAACCTTTGGGACTCCGTTCAAAGTAACTAAAGGAAGGTACTGGCGAGATTAGCGAACATTTTAGTGATTCATTCCTAGCATGGAAGAAAAGTAAAAAAGCAAAGTAGAGTATTTTGCGTACTTGGTTGGTAATTGAGGCAAGTATAATACATGTTGCTATTTTGATTTGTTAAAACCACGCCGGCTGTATCAGTTTTCGGTGAGGAGTGTGCCATCCCTTTTTTCCATACTTTTTTTTGTTCGATTCTACTCCCACTACTTTCCCACACGCACCTACTATACAAATACAGACATCCAAAAATAGGCGGTGTTTCGCTGAAAACGCACTTGGTTTCTGTTGACTTTGGGCGAGTTGTAGTTGGTTTACCGCTGCCACCGATACGCGTGGTGGTTGAACAATAGTGTCGTACGAACCTAGCATTCGCAAACATGCGCAGGAGTTGAATAAAAGGGTTTGATGCACTAGGGTACACCGATCGTCGATCCTTTCGAGAGTCCTAGCTCCTTCAGGTAGTCGAGGTTTTTTTTCTTTGTTCTTTAGTCCTTTTGAGAATGATGGATTTTTTAAAGAAGATATTCAAGGAGATGCAGTTTCAGGATGAATCTCGTCGCTGTCTTGGCCATTCTGACACCCGCGTTTGCGAGGCCTCCTCTTGAGAATATAACTTATCTGCAGAATTTCTCATTAACCTATGATGGACATGGAATAACTAATTTGGATAGCATCAATCAAAGTAAGTGAAAAACCAGGAATACACGACGTTGCCCGTAAAGCTCCCATAAGGCATTGGTGGAACAACAATGTAACCGATTTCCTACAGATTCAGCAATGCATCATTGCAGAAACCACATATACATAAATAAACATAGTTATTCACTCATAATTATGTATGCAACCTTTGAAGTAATAATTGTTGATATACCATCAAAACCTTATGAAATAATTATATAACCTTACAGTGGACGGTATGGATCAAGGGATGGCGAACTCACTTAAAAAGGCGATACTTGACGTGCTTCCATCGTACTTAGCGGAAACCCAACATACTGCTGGAACTCTTCATAACGTTCAGCATGAGGTTTGTTCAAGAATGATTGAATATAAAAACCACCTCCATTAACAATTGCCGCTCAAATAGTCACTGGCACACCCCGGCAAGATACCATTGGCAGACGTAGGATTTTTTTTGGGTAATGGGAGGAGATTTCGCTGTCGACGAAGAAGGAGCGTGACCAGGAGCGTGACCGTAATTAAATATAATAATTTTTCCTGAGTTCAGGATACCGAAAAGAGTTTTGAACTTGGAAAATCAGAAAACAAGCAGTGAAGTAATTATCACCGTAATATAACACAAATGAAAATTTGAAAGAGAGGTCATTCAATAATTTCATCTACTCTATCGAGCGATTTTGAAAAAAAGCCAACACATCCTTGGGGAGGAAAGACCACGCCACCATTCGCTTCCTCTACTGTGTCCATCATTGGAAGCTTCCAGAGCCGGGCACAAGAGCGGCAAACCAGGGTGCGGGAAAGCGGCAACTCCGCCACAGTAGGTACCCAAATGGAGGAATAAAATTGACAAAAATATTAATTCTAACACTAATTGATCAGAAACAAATACTTAAAAATTAAAAAGTTCAAAGCAATTTACTAGATTGAGTTGTAGCCTAATGATGGACACTCCTCAGACGCACACTCGTCAGACATGGGAGCCAGCCCTATAGCTGAACCTCCACCAGCGGATATGGGTATGTCAATCTGTGCATAAATCCACATTTTAGCAGCCATTAGTATATGCCATCATAAGAATAGACATATGAAAGAGAAACTAGCCCATACAGGCTCCCGTTCGCTCCCAGCTCCCATACGTGGAGCATAGTAGTCTGCGTCGCCGTCACAAGCGACATCAACCACGGTACCTATCGACTTTTGGCAGTGGCTGCATCATGGGCTACCAATAATCGATACGCATCGAAATCGATGTCTTCTGGGCGGCCACAACGCGGGTGCTATAGCCCGCAGTGAGTATACCGGCAGCCGAAAAGACGGTCATGAATTGAGTGTAGGAAACTCTCAGTGCGTTATGGATCTAAATTCTCGTCCAATAAACAGTTGCCCCGACTCAAAAGTAGTTGAAAGAGGACACAAATAGTGCGTTGTTTAGGCGTACCAAGTCCAGCACCACAAGATCATGTCGATGACCAGTTCTGGAGCAGAGATGGTGAGCAGATTCCACCATTCGCTGTAACTGCTCAGGTCTGTGTTGGACACAGGTCAATGGACATCCTTTTCAGATCTGGTGCACTTCCTAGTGAATATTGACACCATCACTTCAACGTCTACGCCAGTCTTAGACACCGTAACAACTGAAGTCCCACACAATTCATGAGATCTCGAGAGCCTTTTATTGTGAAAATATTTCTGTAGAATTAGTAAAAATGTATGTGTCGAAGTTTGGATCGAAATTTGCAAAGCAAAGAATACCATCGCATCTGAGACAGACCATGGGTAGGATTCATGATTGTATAACCGAGCCAAACCAGGTTAGCAAATCAACCTTCACATCCTGCGTCTCTTGAGACATGATAAATAGTCGGTAAGATGACCAATCACGCTAACTACCGTGGTTTGCTTGGTTAATGTCCCATGGATCCTAACTCATATTTATTTTCTTATGCTTGAGAAAAATCTATGAAAGAAGTCACAGGCAGAGCCTCTTTATTTCTCGTGTCCTTGAAAATAGCGTTAAAACTCCAAGGAAACCGTCGCCATACTACACGTGGAGTATAGCATCGTGTCAGGGAACCGCCAGCTACGTTGACTCCCAATACCCACTGATTGTGGCAGACCGTCTACGGACATTTGCCACCCACGCACGCAGCGTCAGGCCGTTTTGCCCTTTCGAACTTCTTAAAAAACACTCAAAAACGGTTCGGAAGATGCATCAAGCCATTTTAGCATCCTATATATCACTTTAGATCAAATCTGAACTGTACTTCCCGAAAAAGCGCGCGGGTGGTAAGTGTCCGATAAACAAACAATCACCAATGCTCTAATAAATCGGACTGAGGGAACGGAAAAGGAGAAAACGAGCGAATTTGCTATTGGAGGTGTTTAAGATTAATTCGCACAACATATACCGGTAATATTTGTTCGTATTGAATTCAAAATAGAGACAATTCCGCCCGATGAGAACAGCCCAACGCAGAACACTTCACCGCGGCGCGGCTAGCCTTGGGCAGGGAGCGAGAGGAATACGATGTGGCTGATAGCCAGAGCGCCATGCAGCTGCCAAGTGTACTGTGCTGTGCAGGCCTCAACAGCTGGAGTCTCCTGTAGGTCAGCAGAGGTCGCAGTAGGAAGTCCTGAATCAATGTGTGATCCACTTCACTTATTTACTGCTTATGTTAACGTAAGCACATGCGACCGCTAAGGATCTCGGACATGCTAACTGTGTTCACATTTAGCATATTAAGCAAAGGATTTGGTGTAACTCTTGGCATCTTTTGTACGAGGGCTCCACAGGAATTGTGATCTACAGGTGCCAGGTCCTAGATCGATGCTCGTAGTGGCACTCAGCGCCGATCATTGCCTCAGTTGAGGCCTATGTTAAAGTTTTCGAACTTGTTATAGATTTCGTATCTGAATAATTCATGTGTATAGTCTGAGTTTATATTACCTAGTCATATCAGTGTCACTTTCATATGATACCAGCACTGCTAATCATGCAACATGTCAATACCAGAACGTTAAAAATCTCGAGATTAATTATACAGAATTATAAGAGGTCTTCTCATCGGATCGGGTTTCTTTAAAAAATTTTGCCCAGACCCTACTTAAAGTGGTTACTTCATACCCTGATCCTCGAATCGCGCTAGAGCTCTACCTTCAACGTCTTTTCATAGTTAGTGTCAATTTAGAGCTCCATCGGCATCAAATGCCACTACTCACAGTTGTGCTCATACTAACAGCAATATGTGTGCCCACATTTGCGCTAAACATTCTAGGTTTGTTGTTGAGTTACTTTTCTCTATTTTGATTTTTAATGAATATACATACTTAATCTTTTCCCAGTGTGGAGCAGTACAATGGGTCAGAGCCATATTAACTTCATTGGAAATGTAGCTGATACACTTCGAGAAGACGGGCATAATGTGGTGAGTTCAAACACTTCATAATCTACAGGGAGCATCAATCACGATCGGTACTCTCAGCGGCCTGGAACGTGGCACCACCCACGTATCTCGTCTGGATCCTGTGGATTTCCAGTGTTGCCTCGCCAGCGCCACGTGGATACTGCGGTGCTCCAAGGTGGCGTGCATACCGATCGTGATTGAGGTCCCCTGTATGCTCTTGGACCGGGATAATCACCAGGCGCTAGAGTGTGCCCCGTAGGTGACAACAGCTGAATATCTGTGCGTAAATCGGCAACTTTGGCATCCCACGCGCTAAACGCAGGACATTTCGGAATTGTCATTATGACTCGTCGTTATAACACGTGTTACAACTGTTGCGTTATTTTTTTTTGTATTACTGCAACTTCTTCTGGTAGCAGCCACACAGTTTCTCCTTTTTCTCTATTTTCTATCGGAATATTGTCCGCGGTGAAACGCACTGTGGTCCATTTCGAAAGCTACGATAGTTGAATATTTGTGCCTTCGATCTGTATTTCTTGCTAGTCTTTCCGAGTACTATTTCTCGGGTTCTCTCTTTTCTAATACCTTCACAGCTACAGTGGACGTCAGTGGCGGTGGCCCATCCGCGGCCTCGAGAAGTACGCCGCTCAACCGCGCCGCGCGCGTCGTGAGCGGTGTTTTCTGCTGCTGTTATGCTATATCTGAGGCTTTTCTACCCAATTTTGAAGATTTTCGATCAAATCGGAGAGAAAGCGACTAGAAATAGCATTCCGGCAGCGGACGACACCGATTCCGGCGCGCGCGGCGCGGCCGCGCTGCGTCCTTCTCGAGCCCGTGGATCACCGCCATTGACGTCCACTGTATGCTCCTCGGTGAAACACACCATAAATGCACTAGATTTGTGCAGGGAGCGGGAGAACGACTATCGAGGCGGAATGTACTTATGTAAGGGCCTCGATAGCTCTTTCCTTCCTTATTCATTAATTTTTTTCTAAGAAAATCTCATTTTCATTATTTCAGACACTTTTAATTGTTGAGTTTGACCCAGATTTCAAAACAAGCACAGGTACAAGACTTGTAGAAAATATCATCAGGTATTAAATTTTTTTCAGAATTGTCTCAATTTTCAATTTTCAATGTTTTTTTCCTATTTGAACAATTAGTAAATTGTTTCAATTCCAGGTATAGTTCACCATATCACAACTCAGCTGACTGGCGCACATTAACGTTCAAACAAGGTGTAGTGTTCAACTCAATCTTCGGTCTTAATTTCATTGACTTGACCAAAATGCAGATCTACGCATATAGGGTTTGTAAAGGTGGGTCATTTTTGCTTCTTTTTTTTCTCTAAATGTTACAATGGTCTATATCCCCCACCATCGTGCAGTTTCTTTGAAATTAAGGCATGCTTGAAGATCCCTTACTAATCGATCTACTACGCCATTCAAAGTTTGACCTTGGGGTTTTCGAAATGTTCCATAGCTGTCCAGCAGGTGTGATGGAGTTGGCAGGTAGGGTGCAACCAGTTGCAATCGGCTTCGTAATGTGTGATACAGAGTTGCAAATGGTTACAGGGATACCAAAGACTATGTTGGTTTCGGCAATAGGCATTGGGTACCATCATTATCGACTTTTGGGGATGGAGAAGCAATCTAGTTTTGTGCCAGGTGGATTCAATGAACATTTATGTTTATTATTTCCTTATACTTCTTTTTGAACAATATGCTTGTTGTTCCTGAGGCTGCCGCTATACTCCAAGTCGAGTGTAGCACCCAGCGCCACCGTCGCTCAAGCGACATTGATTTTGATGGCTATCGATTATGCAGCAGCAGGATCAACGATGCTCTGCAGAAAATCGATAGGTGTCGAAATCGATGTTGCTGGTGACGATGAGGTAGGGTGCTATACTCACGTGCAGTACAGCGGCAGCCTCAGGAGAGAAATTTTGCAGCTAGCCTTACGATGTGTGGAGGTCGGATGTCGTTTTTGGAGCGACTGTACAATGTTTTCATCAACGGATCTGGTAAGGTTTTTTATTGACATTACGCCTTTCAACTCAACTCATCCGTCTTTAGGTTTTATCCTTGCCAACATCTACGAATATTTCGAACAATCTCTATTTGAAAGCAAATTTCCAGGATTCAAGAATTTGCATGGCCTGATTAAGGTGGGTTTCTTCCTTTTGACAGCTTTTTGCACCTATTTGGCAAAATTTTTGAAATCCTAGTTGTTATCATTCTTTTAATTCCTAATTAGGAGAGCAGGCATACTTCTGCTACCCCTGAAGTCTTATTTCCGTCTTCGTTGTTGAGGTACAGCTATAGCGTTGGTAGTAGAAAACTTTTGTTTTTTTTTTTAATTCCAAAACGTCATAACAGAGGGATGTGTGTGGTAAAAAAGCTTGTTGTGTATAAAGTCAGGAGAGATGGATCTCCGCGACGCTTAGAATCCTCCACGTCTTTCCACGTCGTCATCTCCAGCAAGCAGATCATGGGTCGACATGTTAGAGATGACTGAAGACAACGTTCGACCATGACAAGCAGTTATGTCTAACATGTTAATCAATGATCTTCTTGTTGGAGATAATGACGTGGAGGATTCTAAGCGTCGCGGAGATCCTTCTGCCTCAATCTATACAGCACTATACAGTTAGCGTTTGAGAATGTGCGTTTTTTGCGGATTTGGGAGGCACACCGCTCGCGCTGGAATCGTCGCTGTGATAGCAAACCATAGAGTTTTCTTGACTATTGATTGGTTGTCTTAATATTAGCCATCAAATAGGATAAAAAACCATCAAGAAACCCTCGGTTTACCATTACGGCGATTCCGGTGCGAGCGGTGCCGCAGAGCCACGTGCTTCCCGAGTCCGCGGAAAACGCGGTTCCATCGACACCCAGTGTGTGCAGTGCTATCACCTTTCTTGTCAAATCATTGATGAATTTTGGAGGAATTTTCCCGTCTTATATAGCCGACGATGTGACACGGGCAAAACGTTTAGAAAGCAAAAGCATTTGAGACGTTCTGCCTTATGTTGGCGTAGTAGGGAAAAGAATTGGTGCTAATTTTGACACTACACACACGCATTGGGTAGGAACGAGTTTTACCGTTTGTACCAGTGAAGTGCTATGTATATGTTCATAAGGGAGTGGCTCATTGCTAGGTGGACAGTTTCTTGTTCGACTTACATCTCCCACTGAAGTTGTTTGTTTACCCTAATTCTATCTTTTCTTGTTTTTCGACTTATTTTTGGTTTTTTTTGTAAATATATAGGTGTAAGTCTCCCATAAAATGGGAATTTCGTTGCACATCTTTTTGGTCTTTTATTAACTCCCGCGTCAAAGTAAACATACGAAATCGTAACTAACCCTGCGCTCAGGAGAAGACTGATTATATGCTCATGAATACTAATGAATTCACGGAGTCCACTCGACCAACACTGCGCTCTATTCAATATGTTGGTGGATCAGCAACGAGGGATCCTCAGCCACTGAATGAGGTATGCTTTTTCCATTCCCTAGCCATGGCCGAAGTGCTACTACAGTGAAATTTTTGTTTTCTCAGGAAT
The DNA here is from genome assembly GCA_000816745.1 of Ancylostoma duodenale. Classification (NCBI taxonomy): domain Eukaryota; kingdom Metazoa; phylum Nematoda; class Chromadorea; order Rhabditida; family Ancylostomatidae; genus Ancylostoma; species Ancylostoma duodenale. Next base: position 18,127 of record KN727449.1, read on the forward strand.
TCGAGTGGATAGTTTCGCGCGGTTCTAAAGGTGCCATTTTATTTTCTCTCGGTTCCTTGGTAAAACCGAGTGATATGCCCGTGGCCGTACGTAAAGGTATGAGGAAGGACTCAGATGATTTTGTAGAAATCCTAGAGAACTTGGAATAGGTGGAGACCTTTAATTCTTGAAGATGTGTTAAATTTTCAGCTTTCATGGATGCGTTCCGCACTTTCACTGATTACGTGATTTTGTGGAAGGACGATACTCAGTTGAATTCCTCATATCCGAACATCTACTTTCGAGACTGGGTCCCACAAGTGGATCTCCTAGGTGATCTCCTAGATCTTTCTGACATTCTTTGTAATATCTAGCCAGCTGAGCACTAAATATAGTTGTCTATTTGCAGCCGATGGACGTGTGAAGCTATTTATAACACACGGTGGCATGAACTCGATGCAAGAGTCGTTACTTTTTGGAGTTCCAATGATCACTGTCCCATTATTTGCTGATCAGGTAAGGAGTGGTATTTCTTCAGACCCTCAGAATAGGAGAATAGGTTGTCAGTTTTAATTACGGTTTAAATTTCTTTGTTAGGACTCGAATGCTGCTGTTGCGGCAGAGAGAGGGTTCTCCGTGAACCTGAGCAAGTTCGCAGTTACGAAGGAAAAGGTCGTCGATGCCATCAATGAGGTGCTGGGGAAAGACGGGGAAGAAAGGTGCATATTTCTTGGGCTTTCTGTTTTTTTTTTTTTTGGTACTTTTACTCTGCATGGTCTCAAGTTCTGTATTTGGTGTCCCCATTCAGTGCCTACACTCAAAAAGTTCGACAAGCAGCACGTCTTCTCAAAGGTAGCCCACAAGAAATGCGACGCACTATCAAGAGGCTGGCACGAATTTCGGGCACAGAGCCTCCACTGAAGCACCTTAAACTCGACATTGATCATCTAAACAACTTTCAATATTACAACATTGATATTTATTTGCTTCTTTTATCCATAGTTCTCGTCCACTTATGGATTTGTGCAAGCTTATCTATGCAAATGGCAGAGTTCTTTACAGCCTTGAAAAAGAAGACTGATTAGTTCTGCAATTTAATACTTTAATTTCGCTATTGAAGATGATTATCGCTTTTTTCACCTTGCCAGTCCTATGCTATCTGTAAACCTCACCAGATGTACAGCTTATTTTCACAGGAATTATAACAAAATCACAGTTTTGTAGAGAATGTTTCCATCAGGCCTTATATTGAACCGATTGAATCTGAAGATTCTAGATTTTCTCAGTGTACTTGATTAAGATTATCACTAACACATACTTATTTTGCACGTTTGAACCTGTAAATGAATGGAATGCTGTAATTCTGTTGTTTCTCACGCTTGTACAATTATTTGACCGATTTTCGTAATTAAAGGAAGACCTATAATAAGAGCGCTCAGTTCTCAATCCAGACGTAACTGGTGCCGTTAAACCATGATGACAACTAAAAGCCGTGTTCAGCAAAATTATCTTTTTTTTTCCGACAGCTGGAAATCCAGTAGAGACTTAGCACTCAGAGTGTCGAGCTAGTCTCATGGCTGACAAGCAGCGGGAGCTTGCTGCGGCAAAACTCGCCAAAGAGGTCACTCATAGGGTTTTGCGCCGCTCGGCGGAAACTCGCTCGGCCACAAAACTGTGTGGTACTTCAAGCTCCTGTCAGAGTTCTGTCGCCGAATGAGTCGCCTACGTCAAAACAGCGGGCTTCTTCTCAGCTGGAGGTACAGTTGCGTAGTAGCCCGTCATGTTACGACGTGGACGACGGCAGGAATTCGAGTGGGGCTTCACTGTGCAGAGATCTACCTAAACTAAGCCCAGTTCTTCTATAGGGATAAAAAAAACTGAGGGAAACAAAGTGCTATAATGTCAATCAGTGATCAGCCTGCCGATCCTCACTCTAGCGAGTGGCTTCTAGACCCTATTACCAACCGATCATGTGAATCCCTGTGTTGTGCACTGGACTGTCGTGTCATCTGCTGTCTGGAAAGGAAGAGTGAGGCAAGATGATGGAAATTACGATAGAGGTTTATCAACAAATTGATCAGGTATAAGTAGAAAATACCAGTCAAAAATGGAATAATATTGTCTTCAAAGACATCCTGTGTTGGGCTACCCTATAGACGACCACCTTTACCAAGCACAAGCTTAATAAATCGTACTGTATCGTCGTCCGTAATCGTAAAAATCGCAAGATTTCTATGTAAACTAACACCGGGACCGATTGTGCTATTTATATAGGCGACAGTCCTAGAATTACGATTTTCTTAATTGCGTAATCTCACAAAATATCTAGCAGTTTGATATGTTAGCTCACGTCAGGCTCATGTGGAATTGTATGCAATCTTGAAATTGAAATGGTGTTTTACACGCTTATTTGCTTACGAACACGCATAGGGATCCAAATTTATGTGGCGCAGCTGCTGCGCAGAAAATTGTTCCTCTGTACACGATTTTGTGGTCCCAGGCTCTATTGCAGAACTATTTAGAAATTGCCCTGAAACTTTGGCTTCCTTGGGTCAAGTGCAGTGCGTAGAAGCAGCAGACGAGACAGAGTATTTACACTAAATAGTAAAAGAATTTATCTACCGACTCCCCAGAAAAATAATTTTGAGCGGCTATATGTTCGAAATTACCCACTGTGCTCCTGGTCGGTAAATTAATACCAGAGGAGTCTGGGAGGATGAAGCACTGATTTGATACATCGGGTACCCCCTCCCCCACTCCACAAGTCACTGTGCAGGGCTCATACCCATTCGATGCCTCTACGACATTCAGATGAAGTCGAATTAGTGGCGCATTCCACGGACAGGATTGATTAAAGCCGCCACTTAATTCTTTAGTGTAAATGTACACGTATAATAGATATGTAAATAAACTTCAGAAATGATCTTGACACAAACATATTTACATATATGACTACCCAGTAACTATATGTAGTTATAAGATACTAGGCAGCTCATAGTCAAACACTATGAAGTCATAGTAATAAATCTGAGTAAATAGTGTCAGAAGCGTCTTGTTGCTCATGAGGGTTTGTTCTGCTTTGATTCTTTCTTTAGTGCCTGTCGTTGCGTGCGCGTTTGTTCCGCCTAGAATAGTATTAATTACTAACATCCATGTATTACGCGAACACCTTTTCTTGTTGAACTACTGTTTCCAGAATCCTTTCTTTAAAAAATTGAGACGCGTTAGTGTTTTTCGAATAGACTTGCCTCTAACTTGTTGTTGTATTTCTTCCCGAATATACTCAGGGACTCCAGCTTTTTCAAGGACCACATTAATATCATTACTAAATTTCCTTGTTCGGTTTTCGTGCTCTTCATAACGGATTATGATATAGTCATGTAGATTTTCCCTGAAGTTGCAATACCTGGAAGTAAAGAAACAAACTATGTTCAGTAAGAATACTTTCAAACTCCTCCCTTGGCTGCAAATAGAAACAATTTCTTAACATGTCTCGTTTCCGAGAAGGCATTCAACTCCTCACCATGTTTGCGGAGTGAAATGGTTCAGTTCTAACGTATGCCCTCTATCAATCGACAGCTGTATTGTCTCCATCAAAGAATGCAAGTTTTCTAGGAAGCAGCCCATGTCATCCTGACATCCGAAACATATTTTCTTATCGATTCGTCCTTCACTGGAATGAACAGCTATATTAGTTCTGAGAATAATAGCATCATAAATGTGACACTCCGATTCTTTTCTTAGTGCAGCACCCATTGAAATTCTCGGGGAATTTTTTTTGCTGGATTTCGGTGCTTTGAGGGAGCTCA
>KN727450.1:0-10358 GCA_000816745.1 Ancylostoma duodenale
GGGGGGGAGCGGGGGAGGGGGGAGTCAACTAGTTTAGTCTGGGTAGCTTGATGACGTATACGGCTCCAACTGTTGTAACTGAGCTTTTTCCTTTTGAGACTCTCGTTCGAAATTCGTGGAACGAAAGCAACATTAAAGTGTTTAGGGAACTAACTGCAGTATTCTTATGAACCAATCAGGACAGTTTCGACTAGTTGTTTAGTACATATATTTGGTCAAATACAAACAATGAAAAAGAATGAGAAAGCTGAAAAAGCACAGGAAGCTGTTTGACAACCTTATAGGAAAACAAAAGCAAAAATGACGTGGTGCTCGAGAACCGGTCTCTGAGCAAGCATATGTCTTTGCAAAGATGTGGATGTGTAATCCCGAAATCTCCTCGGATCTACGTATTCCTTGAACAATACAGTGCATTCCCAGTACATATATTGAGTAATCAGCTCAAGATTACCTGGGCAAATACAATACTGCACAAATTTCCACCAGAACCAAAAACAAACTCCCACTCAAAGTGCTTCGCTGAGTACAGAAGACGAACAGGAAGTAGATCCGTAATCTAGGCGATGATGTCACCCTCTTTAATGAGAATTCCAGTGAGTTTAAGCAAGCGAGTACTGGTTGTCAACGTTGTGTGCGCCCAAGTGCTCTTTGTAGCAAAAACGAAGTGGGTCACTTCAACTCACCTAGCTGCTCCTCTCCTGAGCCCGGAACTTCGCCGTAGTAGAAATCGTGATTCTCAGCAGTCCAGCCGGAGCCTTCCTCAAGCGGGGCGCTAGTAGCGAGCAGAGTTTGCAAAAACAAAATAAATAATAAGCAGAGGGGTGTGGACGCAGATGTCATGTCCCCATACAGAATGCGCGTTCGGATTGGCAGCGCAGCACACCTGTCGGAGGCGAAAACAAACCTGCACTGAGGGATGGCGAAAAATGGGATGATAGGGTCGCGCTCGCAGATAACAGATAAACGATACACTTCCGACATTCTTACAAGGGGTGCTCAAGTTACTAGTACGTGACCACAACGGACTTGTTGTAGAAGTACGTCCTGTTGCAGAAGTGTTGCTTGTGAACTGCCTGTGATTTGATGTCTCTTCCGCGCTTCATGCTGAGATTGCATTCCTGTCCGACCATCATGCTTAAGTCTGACCCCGGGGACATGTTTTACTATTTTTTGTGAAACTGAAACCGACTTGAAACAAATATCTATGGAATTTTAAATAAAGCTGCTCAAATGAGTTGAACACGTTCCAATATGTAGATAAGAAGCTTGCTTATCATTGGCATATTGACATATTGACAGGATGCATCTGTCATTAGGAACAATTTTACAGGTTGTACCTTAAAGGGCAAATTTAGGCGTCTCGAATGAACCGAATCCTCTGCCTCTGGTTTAAAAAAATGTTATTTTAGCTTCGATAATCACACTGAGCACTCACCCGGCCAGTTTATTAAGGTTGAAAAGGAAAAGGCTGTACAGACAACATATCAGCAGCGTGATTGATGAGCGGTCCCGAGAGGGTTCTTATTCGTCCCGTCCAGAGTGGATCAGATTCTGTAGCCAGTAACTACTACCTATATATTTCTTTCTCACGGTAGTCATCGCTGACTCGGGGAGTTGCTGGGATGAAAAATGCTCTTTTTGTCTATACCTGTGAGGACCGCAAACCTTGAAGCCTTCCTAGGAGTGAATAGGAGGAATGAGATCAAGGAGGATAGAAATGCTGAATGGTGTACATACTAACTAATAAGGAATTTTCGTGTTTCTCTAATGACATGGTGCTGTAATTAATTATTCATGAATACGGGCACAGACAGCATAGGGCGGGCGCTTCACTCTAGCCTAGACCAATTCTTTGAACTGATCCTTGCTAGCCGCGTATCCTCATGTCGAAGACAGGATGATTTTTCGAGCCTACTTCTCGTACAAACCAACGTCAACACGGCCCATTTCTTTTTGAAATGGCCAGACTAGATACTGTGTTCCTTTCCTATGCAATATGTACCAACCACAATAATGAGCGGCCTCGTAGGCTCTGCGACTTTGTCTCATCCAATTACATTCCGTCACTACGCGATTACGCGAGCGATAACCGCGGCACGGAAAATCCGCGACATGAACTCTGGAGTAAATATCACTGTAAACAATGTTGTTGATTGAGCTTACCTAACCCAGAGCTATGTTTAAGTGAGACTACATCCGAAGGTTTGTAGTTCTACTCTCTGCTAGTTCAATACTGGTAAGCAAAATTGAACACACTGTTCATTTATTTGCCTGTAGTTGGGATTTCCATGCTAAATATTATATTCTGCATATTTTTGCCTAGTGTCTTCTGTCCATGGTATGAAGCCAATGATTTCTTAATGTGATGAGTGTGATGTATAATGGATTCCTTTTACAAGAGTGTGGGGGAAGTATACGTCGAAACGGACGCACGCATGGGCGTACGTAGTACAAATTTGTTATTCATTTATTTCGATGCACTTAAGGGTGCTCCAAAAAATACAACAAAATAAAAAGAGAGCATAATTCCGCTTCCAAAGCATTTATATAATACCAATACATAATGAAGTGACGGATCGTTCTTCCACTGCGAAAGGTGAAGGACCCACCTACATACCGAGATTCTGTTCCCAAAAAACGAAATGCTAAATCAAATAAATGCATGAATCATTATTTTTTCTTCACCAACATCGACTTGTTACATTGTTACTCTGTGCAGTCTTCTAGCATATTTCTATTACTGTCATACCTCCCCGTAGAATTTTTTAACTTCTTCTAGCAAAAATAGTCGTTTAATTCAGTTCTCAGCATTTTTAGCAACCTTAATGCAAGACCAGAGGCTGCAGAAGCCTGCGCCTCACCCCGATTCTGGAACCGCGTGTCTATTCTGATTCATCACTAGCGATAGCTGTTTACAGAGTGGTTAAGGAAAAAACTGATACTCGAGGCACTCTATGAGTACGGAAGCGACGTTGGGCCTCGACTGATATATGCAAACAGTACTGCTGGTGCTCTCCTCGCCGCGCACACTCGCTCCGGTTTCTAAATTTTTCATTCTGTTTACTTCGAGCGCATGTAGTTTTATTCATACAAAAGCAAGTGTCTAGTGTTGTAGCGCTGTGCAGCTAAGGTAGACAGTTCGATAGCAGGGTAACTATGGTCCGCTCCATTCGAAAAGGTGGGTGGGAGAGGGGAGGGTTTAGCTGAGGAGATAATACACAGAGGAAAGGAACGTATGCGGTGTTTGGGAAACGATAGTAGCCACAAATATCCAACCAAAAGACCATGCTATGGAAACGTGATCGGGGGGGGGGGGGGGGTAGGTAGGGGGATAATTATGACGCACCTTCTACATAAGTCCTAAATCCGGAAGTTGCTCTTGTGGTGAAGAGAACTGTCGACTGCATGTAATAAGTTCAGTTAGAAATATACTTCAAAGATTGCAATAACGTAACAATGTAAAACATTTTTCTAGAAATAACTAGAAGGCATAACCGGCTTAGCTCGGCTGTTTTGCTACGCCGGTTACCTCACCCTGCTGAGGACAATTGCTTACCGATAAATTTGTTAAAAATGTCCATAATTGTGATGACCAACACATTAGCGAAGCTTAAGTGACTCTTTTCCGCCATCCCGTAAGCGAAAAGCCAGCAAAATTATTTCGTTGGGACTGAAAGAATGTATTCGTGCACAATGATTGTCATATGCATATTCAGCTCATTAAGAAACCCCAGTAGAGGTGTCTTCACCGCTCCTTAGGGTGGAATAGCGAAAAAATCAAAAATCGATACATCAACATTTCGTGCGAAACGGTCACCACATTCGTTTTCGACGTACAGGGAAACCATCAGCAGGCATGTTCTTGTCCGTCCTCGAACGAAAATGGAAAAAGTCGATAGAGACAATTATTGGCATTTCGTGCAAAATGATTGTCATATTCATACTCAGCGTATTAAGGAAACCTAGACATATCTTCACCTCCCTAAAGTGTATATTAGCGAAAAATCAATAAAATCGATAATCAATATCTCATGGAAAATGTTAGCATATTCGTGCACCGCACTGGAAAACCACAGTAGACATGTCCTTGCCTGTGTGCGAACTAAAGAGGGAAAAAATCGATAAAATCAATAAGTCGATACTGCTGAGAAATGGTCGCCATATTCGTGTATAGCATACCGAGGAACCCTAGCAGACATGTCCTCACCGACCCTGGGCAAAAATTGTGAAAATCGATAAACTCGATACAATCGATAAGGTAATTGATAAAATCAGGTTAAAAGTAGCCTATAACCTCTGCTCGTCTCTCGCGGACCAACATGCAAAAGTTGGTCCCGATCGGTTCATTTCCCGCGATATCTATTTGGAACAAACAAACACACACAAATACATATGTACACAAACACACAAACAAACTTTCACATTTATATATACAGATGTCTTGCAGAAGTCGATTGATGTTTGCCTTTGCCCGGAGAATTGCAGACTCTGCTCCTAGCGCTTCTGCGGCAACGCGCCGCAACCGCGCACAAGCTCCGACATGCGCGGATGCGACCTATGACCGAGATATTCGCGAATTTTCACAGCTTATCCAGGTTTCCATGTAACATCTTCACTTTCGCCATGTTGCAAGTGCAAAACACCACTGTCATTTGCCTTTTCTCGTAAGGGTTGTTCATTTTACAGCATGATAGCAGATAGCGAAGGAGCCACAACAAAGTGGGAATAATCCTCTTTGCGTCTTCTCCTTCTTTTCGTTTTTTTTCTCTTTTAAAACCACATTTAGAAAGGTTCTCGCTGATATGTTGTGCCCACAGAGAACCACCCTTCTAATATCAATCTGTGCTCGAAAATCGGTTTATTACTTAAGGCGATTTCGGACAGTCAGTGGTGAAAACTACACTACACAATGATTTGCTAAACTTCACGTAAAAAATCATTTGCTATGGTGGAGACCATAAAAATGTTATCCTGCACATAATTTCCATTTCCCTGTGAAAATTGATATCCTGGTGGCACTTATTACAGTATACAATATGTGAGTATGCGAATGTGGTGTCTTAGTGCGATGTGGTTGTCAGAAACGAAATCAATACACCAAACAACCATCTCGTAGGTGCGTAGTTTCAGGGCAGAATAGCTTCTTGAAGATTTCGGTAGAATAAAGGTGAGGGTAGTTTCAAGTTATTCTTTCATTTAAAAAAAAAAGTTCTCAGAGCTGCTAGTAGGAAATAAGAAGAGACGCACTTTGCTTCGCATCATTGAAGATGTCTAAACGTTTGGGCCTTGAAAACTGGGGAACTACTTCAAAATTTGCAGTTGGCCATGCGTGGCCTCGTCTTAAACAGCGGCCAGATTCAGCCACTCTTTTGCCACTAAGTGCTCGCGAAATGGTGCAGGAACAACGTTGGTCTAGGTTCCTCCCTTTTGACCAAGTTTGACCGGTGGGGCTAGTCGTGGCGGCGTGAGGTCTCAGCTTTTCGCTTTACAGGGCAGGTATTCATGAAACGATAACCAAGGAAATCTAGGATGGTTAGCGTGATTGGTTATCGTATTGACTACATAGAGCTAAGAGACGCAGAATGCAGAAGTTGGCTTGCTAGCCTGGGTAGACAAGCAAGTTGTATGGTAAAACCACCGCAGAAAGCTAGCATTTCCGCAGGTTCGCAATCATCGAAATATGGAATTTTTACTGTTCTCACTCTAACCACCTTTTGGGTTGATACGGATGAGGGCAACTACTCGACATTCACAATTGGTGATTCTTCAAAAACCGGAAAATACACCCAGCGTTCGTATATGGTCTTATGAATATTTTACTTACTCCCTTTTCATTTATTGGATACACGGGGCAAGTCCACAATGCTAACTCTCATAGTTATAAGGGGATATGAATGAGAGCAATCAATCTGTAACCAGGTTTCTGGAAGTTTCGATGAAAAAAAACAGAGTTCATTCGTTGAAATTAATACAAACTTTTTTATGCACCAATGGCACAGTCCTACAAATCAAATCACAGCTGATAACACAGGTTTTTTCATCTCTGTTATCAAATGTTAAAATTTAAGAAACGACGGTTGCGAAATTGTAGTCATTGTGGGGCTTCCAGCATAAAAATAAAATGGTCAAAGGGATATCTTCGACTTTGACTTGTTTTTTCTAATGCAAATCTCATTGTTGTAGAAAGTGCCCTCAATGATACAGCCAGTCTAGTGATAAACTGCTGAAGAGTACTCACCTTCGCAAAAATGTTGAAAAAAATATGCTGTGGCGCAGAGTGTTGGCCAGAAGCAACATAATTTTTATCACCCAGCGCAGATGTCAACTCCTTCCCCACGAAGGTATTTGGGTACAAATGGCACAATGCAACTTCTATCTGGCATTTTTTATATTTTCTGTAACGGGTACAAGTTCGAGGAAGCCACTGCAGAAAGATCAATAGACGCTGACAACTTTCAGATTTTATTTTCCCAGTTTTTGATAAGTGAATGCAGTTGATGGCGCTTTTCTTTGGATTCACCTTTTTTTCGTGGGTATTATTCATAACTGGGTAGTAACAGTTGTTCCGACAATCAACAAAGCTCCATTTGCGTGAGCAAAAGCAGAGGCGACCACTATCTCACCTCAATAAATTGGCCTTGTCTTTTTCAAAAAAAAAAACATGGATTCTTAGGATGAAATGTATTAGTCTGATGATAAGCACTTTCCTAGTTAGCTTTCTGCCAAAATCCTTTCCACTCGAAGCGATAATTTGAAAGTTTTTGCTGGGATCCACTTCGCAGTTCAGCAAATGCGGCAGCGATGTTACAACAAGATTTTTTTAAACACGACCCATTTTGTAGAGTATTAACTACGTAACTAATTAATGAAGAAGATCGAGCCTCCCCCGATTAAATTCACATTTACTCGCCGTCTGCAAAGTCCATATAGGAAATTCCATTCACAGTTTCTGGTGTGATAACCTTCTTTGACGTCTCTCCATGGTTCACTATTTGTTGACGTGCAGATACATTTAATTTTTCAAATCAACAACTTAAGGGTTTAACACTAAGGTGATGAGCATGCGGAATCAGCACTTAGACGACTTTTGCTTTACTTGAGTTTTCAGCTTTATATGGAATAATTTAACGACGGCTTGATTTTCGCATTCATCTCTGAGTGTGGTTAAAGTTGCCTGACCTCAGGGACACGTCAAATGGTTCTTTGTCAGATCGGTTGGTCAATTTGGTTGCAGTCAATTCGTTCGAAGGATTTGTCAACACAATCCTGTTGATGTACTTGGAAGAACCGTTAGGTGTTCATTTGAGAAAATTTTTTCCCCTCTCGTATGTAACTTTGTCGCCAACTTTTTCAGCTTTCTGACGAAAATTTTAGTTCTACTGGCTGTCAGCTTTGCTGTACCATTTATCGTAACTCACAAGATAACGAGAGAGCACAGCTTCGATGAAAGTAATAAAAAAGACGTGTCCTGGCTGCAGAATAAGAAAAAGTCCATCCATGCGTTTGTAGTTTTCCATTGTCCATAGTTGAGAATGATTTGTTGCTTGGAAGAAGTAGGACAGACAAATAAAGCGGTTTCCACGAAAACGATCAATTCCTTAAAAAGTAAGGATACTTTAGGGAAGACTCTGCAACAACGACCAATTGGTGAAATGTTCCTACTTGATCAACATTTATTTCTCATAGAAATTCTTCCAACCAACACATGTTTTTTTTTTCTCGAAGAAGCTTTTCCAGTAGGATTCGCGGTACTTGCCAGTGCTCATTATGTAACTTATCTTTCAATAATTCTTTCCATTTTTTTCAATAATTCTTTCCATGGCTATAACTCGCTTGTAGTTCCAAGAATACGCGACGTAACTATAGCTCAAAACGCCATTGAGCTGTAGCTGCCGCTCCCACAGTCAAATTGACGTCCTCTCAGCATGACACAGACTTTATTCTATGCTCATAGGAAACATCGAAGATTTATCGGCATCGAGCCATACAAAGATTCGTTGAATGACGAACCCGTTCGTACATGGGGCCTTCGTCCTCCTTTGTGACAGTTTTCCCTGCGATTGCGGGACGCATTAGAAAGCAGGAAATGCTGGCATTCATAAGAAATTTCCGCGGCTATTCGGGGTCATGGAAGAACTGCCACAAATGATGACAACGGCTAGAAGTAGATGCTAGTGGAAGAGAATGCAGCAGAATCATATGATACATTAGAAGTCAGTTCGTACTGTGGACAGAGAGACCGTGGAATCGACCGAGTAAAGCAAGGCACAGCCAGGAAGAGCAGTTATGTTGTTGAGGAAGAAGCTAGTCCTGCGGGAGATCAATGGACCGCTCTGTTGTGGACTTCTCGGCTTCTGCTGCTGCTTTCGCCGCCTGGTAGATCTTTTGCAACTCAGGGATGATCTCTTGATTGGCGAACTCCGATGCTTTATCTGCCTTCTGAAAAGCAAGGATTTCTTGGATAGTGTGCGGCTGGGTCCGTAAAAAAATCATATTTTGTGGTGGGTCGGGGAGTTATTCACGATGATGTCGAACTTTGGCATGAAATACATGACATGACGCAGCAGATTTGTTACACCTTAGCACACTGATCTAAGGAATTCTTACTTAAAAGAAAGCTAAAATTGAGAAGCCGCGTCAAGTCATTCCTTCTTATTCAATTATTTCATTTACTTCCTTTTTATCCAATTATGTGTCTTATTTATTTTTATAGCAAACCCATGAGTAGGTCACCCTACCTCAGATATCCACTCCCTTATGGTCTTGTGGGTTTCTGGATCCTGAAGAGAAGCTTTTGCACTGTCAAACTTCTCCCTTAAATGCTGTTATCTTCGGAAACAAGCCCGTTGAGTGCTTGAAGGCCCATGGCTTACGAACTACGTACCTGATGGTAGGACTGGCTGTTTCCTTAATCCACTTCGCTGCATTCATGAATCCACCAGCAATGGTATCCGTGAAAGAGTCCCACCAATCGGCTTGCGCGCTTGTGACAAGCAGGAAAACCAGCAAATACTTCATTCTGGTCTGTAATGTAAAGAAATCTGGTATCAAAAAAGAAATTAGGTCGTCTGCAACAATGACGCGCATGTGGGAAATGAGAATCGGAAATTGGGATGGGTATGACAACATGTGATTTCTCTTATAAAACTTTCCAGTGAATACGCAATGAATGTTGTTATCATTAATGTGATTCTCAAGAGGAGGAACAGGAATACGAAATGTTGACGGTGTCCGATTACAAGTATTAATAGCTGGTTCAAGCTCTAGCCAGGATTCTGACAACCCATTGGCTCTCGTCATAGTCCGCTCGATTTCGCATCTGCTAGACACTAGTCATAGAGGGATCCCAGGACATTTTTCTTACAGAAAAGGAATGATTCCATTGAAATTTCATTTCTGTTCCCTGAAAGAGCAAAAAAACTGACAAATAAGGCTTGGAAATAGATGATGCTGAAAAACTGAAAAACAAAAGATTAGCAATCTCCTCAACCACACCAGCAAGCGGTTCAGCAAGGATTTTGATCTACTCGATGGCATGATATCTACTCAGACAAACTTGCCGAAGCACCGCAGCTGAGGGAATTCTGGTAGAGGCTACTTGCTGGTTTTCTGCTGGAGCCTTCTGTACCAGTATCAATAGCAGATCACATTGCTGCAGTCGTTCGGCATCAATTAGCCCTAGCTGTTCTTCTCCAGGTTTGCTAGAATACGTAGTAAACCTTACGTTTGTATAATTCTTCCGACAAAAGCTTCCAGAATTTGGGTGAATTTATTTACTGAATTTTTTTTTCAAAAGTGAAGCAACTATGGAGCTCGGAAGTGGAAAGTGGGTGCGAACGAGGACATTCAACGGCAGGTCTTGTTGACAATGCAATAAAGAGTGATACACAAGCATCACATTCTCTTGGAGACTTCTGTGATGAGAGTGAATACTTTTTTTATCCTAACAAGACCGCCTTCAAGATGGTATTTGTTGTAGTTTTGCCCTGCTCCATTAACGTAATGTAATATGTTGGGCATTTGATAATAGTAAAAATAAGCCTGTTTAAAAAATGATGAAGCTCTCTATTCACAATTTTGTATTCAGTTTTTTTTTCTGGAGCAGTTGGATTCCTCGTTGTACTACGGCAGATCGAATGGTTCATAAATTTTCCAATATTGAGTTCGATACTGCTCAGAAACACCAGAATAAATCCAGGCACAACCTAACTGATCAAAAATCTGAATTTCTAAGCTATACACTGCGGTGCGAAAACTTTAGAAAAACCTATTCAAAATTCATAAAATTAAGCATCGACACATTTACAGAAATTGTACCCATTTAGCTTTGTCGGGAGGAGCCCGATTCATGCGATCAA
>KN727450.1:10571-21892 GCA_000816745.1 Ancylostoma duodenale
ATCCATCCATCCATCCATCCATCCACCCCCCCCCCCCCCCTGTTATGTAATGCTTATATTAATAAATATATATAGTAAAGAGTTCATACAGAAGTAGTAACCCCATGGGTTAGATCAGGTATGGGAGTGTACAGCCCATATCATGACAGCTTCGTCATGAAATGAACAACCTGACTTTCCAATTGAAAGAAAAATTAGAATTGCCCTATTTCAGGAAAAGTTATGGATGTGCGACGATTCGCGACGAATTGAACGTATCAGCACAAAGCACTTTGCGTGCAATTTTTCTGCAAAGATTAAGTGCGATATAGAACATGATCGACCTTTCTGATGCTCATAACTAGGTAAGGGGGCCATATCAGTCTGAAATATGAATAGAAAATGAGAAACTGGTCAAATTGTAAAAAATTGGAAATGGAGTTGTTCCAAAGGCCCTAATAAATGTTGTGGGCTAAGCCTCGTAAAATATGTACACTACAATAAATTACAAAATACAACAACATCAGAAAACTTCAGACAATTGTCGTTATTCACTTCCTAAACTGGAGTGACAGAGCAGCGTAATTAGACGAAGAAGATGTCTATTTTACTAAAGCCAAACAAATGCCGAGGAGCACGGGGGAATTCTTCTGAACGTCCGCAGAACTTTGGCTGTACGCATGGTGTCGTATTACATCATCACAGCAAACAAAGGTCAAGGTGCGAGTGCGAACACGCTGACCTCGACGGGCGTCGCTGCCTCGGAGCTACGTATTCTTACTCTAGGAAAAACTCTAAACGGACACCTACTCCTTGATACAGCACAGCCATGTTTGAGTCAAAGGATTAAGACACAATTATGGTTAAGCAGGAAATCTTTAAAAAAGACATTAACATACAACAGAGTCGGAATACATACAAACAGCCTGTTCTTAGGTAATAAGTGTTGTTCAGGAAGAAAATTAGGTGATAATTTAACTAATGTGATAATACATACTACTTGAAGACTACGACCATCCAGCGCTAGTCCAAAAATGGACTGAAGTCGACTGTGTAATGTAAAACCGTTAGTGAAGGTTAAAGAGCTATTTTTGAAAAGTTGAGATGAAATGGGAACAGATAGCGTTCTTGTTTTCCCTTGAGACATAATTGATGGGCTCCAAAAGTACATTTCTTTCGAGAGAGTACAAAGAATGACTAGTAGATGGAAAATGAAGAGTGGAACCCCATAACGAAGTCAAAGCCGATAAACAGAACCAGTTTTCAGCGGAATTTTCTGAACTAAGCGAGCATTAGCCTTTCGGACAATTGCGCGCGAACAGTCGCATTTACGTACATGCCCGTCACCCTCGGCAATGCCTCACTTGATCCGGGAAGAGAATGTAAATTGGATACCATAGACAGAATTATAGAAATACAATTAGTTGCTGAACTCAAAAATCATTGCATTGGCTGGAAAGAACAATGAAAGACTTTTGAGACTGGAAACGTTGTAGGGTGAGTCATCGAGGAGTTTCTAATCCATCGTTCATGAATCATTAAGAAAAACGTCTTCGTTGACTGAAATCTCCGTTCAACTACGATTGAAGAAGGTGCTAAATTAGGTATGAGTCATAATAATGTTCCTGGAGAGTTTGGTTTGAGCAGTAATGTCGTCATCAAGTAGCGCTTTAGGCACGAGATAAGGATGTGACAGGAGAGACCATGAGAAACGGCAGTGGTAGATGCAGCCCCCCCCCCCCCTCAATGAGAATGAGCCTCAAAACTTTCAAAATTAGTCCATAAAATAAACGAAATTTTTGTGTAAGTTTATTTTTAGTTGTTTACTTTCAATATTATTCTTTAAGTAATTATTATTAGTTATTTAATCTTCATATTAATATTTTTATCATTTCAATTTTCCTTCTGGGTCCCCAAAAAGTCGGAGACACCCTATTTTCCCCACGCTCACCCCCCTCCTCCCCTTCCCGCCCACTTTCTGCGTCCGCTATTGCTACACGGATATTTTGTTATGTCGACCAAGTTTCTATAGATAAAAAACGTTTCACACTCTTCTCTAAGAATTTTCAACAGGTTTAACTAATTTTGTTCTTAAAGGGTCATCTGTTTCCATTGTAGTGCCTCACAAGGGCCCTTTAAAAAAAATTCGTTTACAAAAAAAGATTCTTCCTATCCTCTATAGAAGCTGCATTTTCGTCGCCTTCTCATCAGCAGTCTGCACACCTCAACAGAGTTAGTCTACGAAATTTATGGGCAAGAACGGCATCATTCGTCAATGACACGTTAACAACACAATGACTTTCTCGGTTCAAATCAGAATCTGACCAATTGGCTGGAATCGTCGGTCAAACGAGATTTTCTGCTATAAAATAAACCATTTGAAGAACAACTGAGATTAGTTGCGTTCAATTCGCTTAAATACATGAAGCTAAAATGTAATAGACCCTTGAAGTGTTATAATCTTATGTTGTTGATACTAACTGCCCTTTAGCTTCATGCACTGTCATTAAACCAAAACTGGGCGACGAGTTTCCCTTAAGCTAGTATATATGTAGTATTCGCCCTCCGCCTCCCCGTAATTCATGACTCTGACTCTGAAAGCTCCTCTAAGAGAGACGCCTAATGTGTTGATGTGAAGGCAGTTTGGTGCTACTATTTGGCTACCCAGTGTTTGCCTCGATGTCGCGCGATAGCATTCTTATGGACAAAATTTGTATCGAAACTTACATGCATCGCTAGCTCGCAAAAAGCTATGAGCGCAAGGAACTAAAACATATCACGAAATATTGTTGATATAGAAGGGTCAGCTGATTATTCCTTCTTATTTTTTTGCGTCAAAGTCACAGCATTCAAGAGTAAAAATATCCAAAACCATCCAGGTGAAAAAAAAACAGCCAGAGTTTGTGTTTATTCCCGTGACGTTTTTTTTTTCGGCTTTCGCATCGTGTACTCCTTTGCTGGTCACATGTAGAACGCAATTCCTAACGTATTAGGGAGCAGATGATGAACCACTCCCAAAAGAATTTGTTTAGGTGCGCCTCCGGGAGTGATTTATTCAGAAAACTAGTCCTCACGCCCCGGCCCCGCCACCTAGCTCCTCCCATCAGCTCTCCTGAAACTGGGGCTCGAAAACGAGCTTCTCGGCAGTTTTGCACGTAGTAGCATGAATAATCGTGAACAGCAGCGACTGCATAATCTTTTTATGTAAAAGTTTCCGAAACGACTCTAAGGTAATTCGGTTTCTTTAAGGAACGGAAAAAAATCTAGGCTTGCATTCAGGTCAAGATACATACATGAGGTAATGAGCGAGTGTGCACAAACATAGACTACCCTTTTCCTCATCACATATGTATATCGAAGGTTTCAGAGCCAGAAAGGTAGAACAGCAATCGTACGAATTTCTCCTGCAAATTTTGGTTATGCACAGACTTGTTTAATGCACATCAGTGAGCTGCCACAGGTAGAAATTGTATCAGGAGAAAGAAGAATGAAGAGTCCGAGCAGACAGAGATTTCTGAGATATGAAGAATATGGAGATTCAACTAATGTCGCAGAAATGTTATCAAAATTCAAGAAGGGTTGACTGGAGCGGATCGGAGACAGTACCGGAGAAAATATTCAGAGATCAAACAGAACACCCTGAATCACCGACGCTCACAGAGAAGTGAAGAAAATGTGTAGAAGTTGGAGCGAAATCGGGGTATATTTGGATTTATTCCATTTTTCATCAAATTAGTGGCAGAATTCACTGTATATCAGTAAAAATTAAAGTTTTTCCTCGCATGAGCTATTTGGATGTATCATAATTATTAGACAAGCAAAAAATAATGCATCGTTGGATTTTGTCTCATTTATTGAAAATGAGATTTTTTTAAATTCTAAACTTAAATGATCTCGCTCGCTTTTCAGCTTCTGCGCCTTTTTAAAGAGAACTCCACAGTTAGTTGTCAAAATATTCCAGAAACTGAAGGCATTTATGTGCTTAGGTATCTCAACACGAATGGACTAGCTGTTACAAAGATATATTTTGGAAATACCACACTTGTGACGAGAAGGAATTTTGTATAGGGTCGCATTGTAGGATGTAATAGGGAGGATGAATATCTTTCAAAAAAAAGGTATAAAATGACGCGCCAGTTCGAAGAAGTTACTGAAATGTGGACCTGAAACTTGGAGAGAAGATCAGCGAGGTCTAAAGAGGCTTAAACTATTTATAATCGTAACAGACTGTTTTCAAAGCGCTGAAATAAAGCGCGAATGCTCAGGATTGCTCCAGAAAAGGGACGGAAAGTGGTCCGAGGGCCTGAACACACATGGATAAAAGCGAGCCGCGTTGGAGAACACATTTTTCGCGGCACGAAACTGGAACAGCAAAATGTGACAGCTCAGAGCTGCGGCGGCTGGGAGAGTGAGTGCCTCTCGACACTGTCCAACAGGGTTCTTCCACGACCATAAAAAATTGACGTAACCCCTGTAACGCACTGCCTGCTTAACCTGCGAAGGTTGTGCGAACGCGTGACTCAGCGCTGGCGGAAACCTGTTTGGCGCCTGGGTCCCTGATATAGCACCAGAGCTACATTTAACGATGGGAGAGGTGTAGCAGCTGCGCTGATTAAAAGCTGAGTGGTGAGCAACAAGTGATTTTTTAGGACTCCTGAGCAGATTAATTGGTGATTATGTAGGTGACAACTGTGCCTAGCCACTTGCTGATGCGATGTAGCGAGCAGTAAAGGTGAGCTGACAATACGATGTGTAACATGCTGTTGATGGGCAGTTGTGTCATCGAATACCTGTGGAAGTGGTCCTGGAAAGCGGTCACCCCTGGCTAGCAGTGAGTCACTTCCCAAGAACGCTGATGAGTAATCGCTTCCGAAGCCGACGTTGATGGGAGCTCTATGGAGGAAGATTGGCACTAAATGCAGGCGGCATCATCTGCGATGCCATCTGGGAAACAATGAGAAGGATGTCGTCGTTCAGCCTGCGTCATTTCAGTGACAAAACTGCGACAGCCGCATCAAAGCCAGCTGCTTGTTGGATTGAATTTCAAGCGAGGCTATTAGACTTGCAAGACAATGGATGCAAAACGCGTTAGCAGAGTAGCTCGGGATTTTCTATCCGATGCGCTTGAAGGCTGTGTGGTCGCCCCGCCAGTGCAGCATGGAATTCTAAACATTTCTGAGCAGGAGGGCTTTAAATAATTCCGGCTAATGTAAGATCATTTAAGACACTGCTGGGTAACACCCTTAGTCCCTAGGTTACTTCATTCCCACTCCATTGTGCACTATTTCTTCTCTTTAATGCTTTCAAGCTTTTTGATGGTGCTTTCAGTCGAATGTTACTGGTTTTGTTGCTTTTACCAGGAATGTTTGGTTGCTGGTTTATGGAATGACATAGCTCATGTAATAGATGTATAAACGAGTGACATCAGCAGCGAATATGACTTCATAGTAGGTAGCATCGGAATGCGAAATACTATTCACAGTGGCGGACGCAAAAGTGCCCAGCCAGAGAAAGGAGGGGGGGGGGGGGTGGAGTGAGAAAAAACTGAGTCTCCGCCATTTTGGGGACTGGGATGGAACGATGAAACTACTAGAGCTATTGATTTTAATGAAAATCCTTGAAAATAACCACAAAAACAGTAGTGAAAAAAAGCAGTTAAAATGGGCTAGTACAAGTAGTTCCCCCTATGCACAACGCCGCAAACTCCCACCGACCGCTACTGACTACATTTAAAGGAGCACTCCCAAAAATTACGCGGAATTCAATCGCCAAGGCCCACATGTACGCTTTTCAGCACCTGTTCAACCAAGATAAGACAGGAAGCTGCACCGTTGGACGAAATTGAGAGCCGCATTGTTAATGAAATGTGTGGATGCGCACACAATTAGAGAGGAATGCTACGCTTATTCCACAGAGTGCTGCAGCCCTCGACCTCTCTTGTGACCTCATTTCCGTGACAATTCCTAGACTTTGAAATGATAAGTGATCGGACGAAACTGGTTAATGCTTGCTTTTGAGAAAGCCAAGATGTGAATGTAGTGCATATTTATATGAAAAGATTACTTTTTCCGAAATATGCAAATACATAAAAAATATCTTTTGCCACGAGTACTTCACATGCACATTTAAGAGAACAGTGGCTTTTCGTACAAAATTTCACACTCACACCGACACATCGTCTATCTTTTCCTCCCCTTGTATTGTTTTGTGAAAAAGAAGGCTTGCTCAAGTAGAGGCTTCCCCGACTTTCCCAGGATCAAGAGAAGTCAGGAAATAGAAACATTATACATACATAGTTACAGAAGTACATATCTGTTCTCGCGTAGCCTTCGTTCTAGGGCCGTAGATTCTCCTAGTATGATCCAGCAGGGCGAACGCTTTTTTTTTTTCGAGAGATCAAACTGCGTGCTGCACATAGAGTATAATAAGCGTAATAAGCGAAACAAAAAATTGAATAAATGAGAATATAAGGAATAGAGAGGATTGCACAGTTAGGTGTGAAGAGAGGAGAGCAGCAGCTTGATCCCGCACTAAGACGAAGCACTGAGTTGAAGGGATTCAAATCTGTCGAACACAGGAGAATTATGTTTGGCATGAGCGTCGCCAAATTTGATAGAAAATATGAAATGACGTGTAAGAGGCCACAAGAATGACTCAGAGTGAAAATGACTCAGACTAAGAATTTTGAGATCGACGATCCTGGACTGCTCCTTTCAGTTGTCAGTGAACAATGCTGTTCCTTTGATGAGGCAGCACGAAAATTACACCGCAGCGATGCCCATCATCTATGAAAAAGAAAACATCCGAACATCGAGCAGAATCTCTTGCTTATGTTATTGTTGAAAGCTTCCTAGGAAAAGCTACCTTCCAAATGAGAAGAAAGAATTAATCGTGGCTATTTTTGATAAGAATTTGCTTGTCCTATTGTTGGGAATTCTTTAAAATCTTGGCTGATGCGAACACAATCAAGCTGCCACAAATACTCGCAGGGAAGCGATCGCATCCGGTTTGGCTGTGACTAGATTTTGGACAGCAACTATTGCGTAAACGTCCGTTCATCGCGACCAAGTATCACTTGCATGGTGGCGTCATTTGCGTGCGCAGTCGTGTCACCTAGCACAAACATATGTTCTGTATACATGTATATATGTGTAGAGGGTGTTCCAAAGTTGTACATGATGTTTACAATATTTACTCGAAAAAGTAATCAACTCGATCGCATTTGGTAAAATCCAGGGTGAGACCCCTATGTCGCATGACTTAGGGATAAAGGTACGCAGGATAACTCCACCACCTGCAGCAACAAGCCTTTAAACAATTTCACAGACGTTAAGTGTGGAAAGAGTCACTTGTTGCATGTCCTCCATAGAGCTTCTTGATAACACATTTGTTGGCAGATACATAAATGCAGCGAAGGGATATCGACTATTCAGTCTGATCCAGCAATTCAACGCCTTGGTTTTCAACCAGTGGAAGAAATCCGAGTGACATTGCACACTTCAAAAAAGATATTATGAAACGGCTCAGAAATAATTCCCAATTGTCTTGGGAAATAATATAATTAAGCACATGGAAACAGATATTTTTGTATACAAGGAAACAGTCAGGAAAGTCAAATCATCATTTGCTTCAATGCCATTCCGCATTCTTCTAGTAAAATCGCTGCGGTTTTTGCCGTTGCTTCTGGAACCACATGGAAATTGATTCCAGTACATAGTATTGTTCACCTCTTCGGAGGTCCTTGGTCGAGAATCCGGCTTCGAAACACTCCAGATGACATGAATTATTAGGTTTCAATTTGTGATTCCGATGATGAACCAACTTATGTAAATTGCGACATGATCCTTTCGTGATGAAGATAGGAATGTTTCTTGTGTTGTAACTATGGGTATTCCCGGACTTACGGGGTTGAGCGCCATCATGTCAGGAGGTCCATGATTTCTTGACGAAAGAACCACAGGTACCACACAAAGTGGGTGATGTATACGAAGAAATTTGAATGAAAAATAGGCTCTACAATTTTTTTGTCATCCTTTACACGTCGCAGGCTGTTTCTACTTAAACCGCATCATGTTTTAGTCTTTCTGGCATGACAGATCGTGTGCTGCTTCCGGCAGCAGTCATCTTGCATAAATATTTTTAGCTTTGAGATGTGCGACTTTAAAAGAGCTTCCTTCATTCACATTTCAGAGATTAAAATTCATGGCGTGTAACATTTTTTGTCAGACCCTGTATTTAACTGGTTCCTTAAAAATTCCCAACACTTTATTTTTGGTTCACAAATAACGCGGCTAAGACTGGATGTGTTGCTGATATGAAAGTCTGAAATAGATCATATTCAGCACATACCGAAAAGCTTCCGAAAAGCGGAACGACACACAACTGTGACGAGTGCATGTCGTTTGTAGGGAGTAAAGCACCTAGGGATATTGGTGTTGGACAAAGCTTTTTTTCTGAAGACTGTCATTATCAAACGCAAAACCTCAGGTTGTTTAGTTACAGTCGAACCAAAGATTAATATTAAGTTGACAGTATTGTTGCGTTTGCAGGTAAAACTTCGACCGCAAATTATCCTTTTAAACGGTTTGACGAACCCAGCGTCTTGTGCTGCTGCTACATAGTTCCAAAGGGTTTTTAGCGCACAAGAACAAAAATAAATGGACTATTTCAAAATCGGAGTAGAGTCGATGAGAACGAAACAATCGCACAGAGACGCATTCACATCGCCTCCTGAGTCAATTCAAACAGCAGCCCATTCTCTGACTTATTTTGGGCACGACTTGCGCCAAGCACAAAGAAATACATACTTTTGTCCCTTGAGTGCACGGAAGAGCTTACTTCGTTCTACAAGTCTATTACCAGAGAAGAAGAAGAAATATGAAGAACGAACCTGGGCCGTGATAAGAGCCTGCCATGGAGGAGGACGGGGTTAACGGTCGAAAATTCAAATATCATTTATTTTATCGAAACTTGCATTGTTTCATAGATCCTGCCTAAACAAATGAAATCGTGTATTCAGAATTTGTTGCTAGATTCTGCAATCTGTAAAAATTATGCTTCGAAGGACATTTGAAGGATTTCCAGAGCCATCTAACATGGAGAAGTACTACACTTCGGTCTTAAAAAACACTTGCTCTGCCTAATCCAGCCTACCATTCCAAAAACGTCTTAAACTGACAGCTCATTTGAAGAGCTTCCAGAGGATCTCTCTTCAATTAGACACACAGTGCTTTTCTGACTGCTAAAAATTTGCATATCCCAAGAACTTTGGAAAATCACGAAACATGGGAAATGGAGCTGAACGGCATATCGAAATGCTCGCTATGAGCTGTGCATTACGAAAATATATGTAAGTGCTTCTGTACGTTTCTTGCATGGTGCACACCTCAAGCAACTTATATCCTTACCCTACAATTATCACGGAGTCTCGCTTAATTCGTATCCGCCGGTAATTTGGGAAATGGACACTTTTTTAGTGAAAATTTAAAAGCATCGTTAAGCTCACCCTGTAGATCTCGTCTCCACAAATCAATGAATGTGTAGCAATCCTGGCAATGAGCAAGATTAGTGCAGTTATGGAGAAGAAACGAAAAAAAGAAGCGAGTTTCGTTCTCTGTCGAAAAAATACCGTGGTTAACGTAAGCGACGTGGCCGCGGCGCTCACGGTGGAATCGGCGCATTAAAATCAGGGTTTTACTGATAGCTTTACGTCATATTTGATGTTAACTACCTAGAAGACTAATTAACTCTCAAGAAACCCTATGGTTTGTTGCCGCGGAGGAGCTTCTAGCGCGAGCGGCGCGGTCGCGCCGCGTGCTTCTCCAGGCGACGGAAACCACCCCAGCGATGCCGACTGGAGGTACTCTGTTTGCTTTCTGTGGCTTTTCGGTGAAAATGTTCAAACCCAAAGAGAAAGAAGCTAAAAAAATAACAACCCAAATTTACGTCCCTTAAAACTCCTCTTGCCTTTAGGTTACCAAAAAAAAAACCAATTAGCGTAACTCGAATGTTGTATACACATATTAGTTGTGAGTGGTTTTATTTGGTCAATGATTTCATAGTGCTCGTCTGTAGAAGTTCACACGATTGCTCATCGACCAGCAGGAAGTCCATTCAGAAAGCAAACAATCGACAGCAAACACTGTATACGTCAGCTATTTAGGCGACCTATCGGCACCCCAAAGTTAAGAATGGGCGTCCGGAGCTGAATAATTGAATACACTGTCATTTCTGCTAAGTGTGTTCCACTCTCCTAAACGGTATATGTGAAATATAGAAAGTGAGAGGTATTTGTTGACTTTGGCAGGTAGAAAGGCAGCCGATCTCGCACGGTAATTGGCGCTCATCCATTAATACTGAACCAACAAGGTGAGAGGGTGACAACGCTGTGTATACGGTGGGGAGCGGGCAGACAGTCGAGTGCCTAGCTCGAATCAACAGGTGAACGCTTCAATCAGCTCGCAAATAGGGACTTTCTCCATAACCGCCAATTGTAATTAATAATTAGAAACTTCCATATGGCTGTTTATCAATACAGAGGTTTTCACGCGCCATTTCAAGCGGTCAATATTTTTCACACACCCAGGAATTTTGAAAGGAGGCAGGGTGAAGTTAAAGATTTCACGAACAGTATTTCGCATGCCCAATAGCAATAGAAATTTAGGCAATTCACCGATGCAAATTTACTAAGCACCTCAAGCTTTCCTTAGAACCCATTCCAGATTTGAAACACTACTATACGCATTTGGAAGGTGGAATCTACAAGTTATAGTGAAATCACCAAAAACAATAGGAAGAATCACAAATAAATGGAAATGGATAGAAATCAAAAATAAATATAAAAATCACCTTTACAAATTTATTGAGCATCACAAGGTTTCCAAGGAACTAATCGCAGGTTTGAAATATTACTGCAATATCAGTCCTAATTTCTGTCCCAAAATCCGTTTCCGACGGATTAATCCGTCGAAAACGTCAGAATCTCCAGAAATGCACGAAATCAAATGTTTATACTACCAATCGAAAGCTCTCGATCTCTGATTCCAAATATAAAATGTATTTGAGCTCAAATTGGCGACGAAAAATTTGCTGTCATTCTGAAGATTTGATACATTTTCATGGCCCAAAAAAGGAGTTCGAAACATTTTTCTGCAAGCCTTATTGGGGTGATCGACAGTATGAACTGCGTAGTAGGATTGCTTCAACTGCTGTGTATTGCTCTCCCATAGAACTTGCCCTTATGAAGGTGAAAATTTGGGAAAATTTTTTTCTTCACGGGAGTCCATGTTCAGAGGCTTGTAACTTGTAAGCTAGCTTAGCTCGTGTTGTGTGAAGGGGGCAGT
>KN727451.1:2967-20634 GCA_000816745.1 Ancylostoma duodenale
GCTCAAAAACCGTTAAGATAGACTAATAGTCCACAATTTCCTGGGTTACAACGATTAGTCTGGGCAGAAATTCTTGCAACCTCGATTGGAGAAATTTTAGGCTGCAGCTGTAGTCCTTATTGAGTATTGCAGCTATTTTGTACTAAATGGATTGGTTTTTTTCACTGCGTAGTTTTTCATCACTATTTCGAAGCAAACTAGTAAAAAGCTCATGCTCAGGACGGGCAAATCGACAAACCGTAGTCGGGAATGATTCTGCAGTGTGGACACCACCGTTGAAGTTGGTGTATGATATCAATGCGAAGTGGTGGAGTTCGTTTGACTTCGATGATCATTGAGCCTGGTGGGTATTTCACATTCGGAGGGATGAGGAGCACTTCGAAGTAGACGTTGTACTCAATCTTGAGGGCGGGTCGACCTGAAACATGGAAAATACGAAAACTAAACAAAAAGCGCGATGTAACAGGAAATGCAGCAGTTTCAGCTGTTTCTGAGTGTCAGTAACATTAAAAAATAAGGTTATCAGAATTTCCAAGCAGGAATTTATTGCCATTTTCCGTTCCTGGAACTCAGAAGACGAAATATGTGTTGAGCGCGTTTCTCTGACGAATTATTCCTTCCTAACTTCCTCAACCCTTTCAACGGCAGTGCTTTGCCTCAGAATCATCAGAAGATTCTTCATGTTTCCGTTACCACAATGAGTTACAGGGCTGTGGGATTTCGTGGAACACTGATATCGATCGCTGGCGCCCAATGTGCTGGAACCGCACCTTTTCGTGGTAGCTGTCGCAGCGAGCACACGAAATTCTCCGGAAAGAAGGAGCTCAAAGAAAGGTTTGTGGCACTTTTGTGAAGAATTATGTATTGTGATCATCGTCCTCTGAGGATTTCTCTTTTGAACTTCACAATCGATCCTGGAGTGGGACACTGATTCCAAAGAGCAAAGGTGAATTCAGAATCACCTATTGGATAGTACTCATCCATGTACACTTCCTACGTATTGTAGAAGTTGGGAGAAAACTACCTGCAAACGTTAAGCGCTCTTCTCTCACCAATCAATGCAGGGCCTCATTTCATTTTGAACAAGCTCCGCTTCTCTTTTTTCTTTTTTTTGTCTTTTTTTTGTTATATAGTACGCGAATGCATCTGATTCACTAAACACCGCTTCTAAGATTACGCTGTAGCATCTAGAATAGTCTAGTTTTGTAGTTGAATGAATGCAAAATTAGGAACATTCTTTAGACTACTGCTGTAAGGAAGTCCCAGTGATAGGCATTCGCCTCTCTCACTTCATCTATAGGCAACACCACACCATTGTTGCAGATTCGCTCACACGCGCCGCACAATCTGCTTCTTGTCACTCTGACCGTCTGCGCATCCGCACATTCCGTGGTCACGCATCCCTATCCTCATTCTCGATCGAATTTGATCGTATAACGCGTATAAGGGGATCTGCATCATTGAAGTCTACCATACCGAATGCATTTCCAATAGTAGACCTCCTCCATGGAGCCTTTTAGGTTTTCTCGAAAGCCATCGCTCACTCACCTGGTTGGCAAGGCTTCAACTCCTTCAGATTCGGACAGCGCAAGCTCTTGAACTTCGAGTTCCTGATTTCGATGCAGACCTCCATGAACACGGCTCTAGCACACATGCGATTCAGCTCGTCTTCTGTCACCATGTCAGAGGTGATGATGATAACTACGCCCGGTGGTGGTCGGATAATTTCGTGGCCGGCACAGGCGCGCACAAGTTCCTTCATAGTGAAGCTCTTCTTATTCAGACCGCAAGCTGTAATAGAATTCCGTTATTTTGTGGTTTTAGAGAGAGGAGGACGTCCTTAAATACAACTGAGTCGTTAAACGTTAATGGAGACATACCGTAGTCCAGAGAGAGGACACAGCCTGGACACCATTTTCGAAGCACTTCGATGATGCTGGGCGGAAGCATTGGATTCTTATGAATCTCAATGATCTTCACATTCACAGGATAGATCACACCAGATGGAATAACGAGGATATGGAAGTATTTGTTGTTCACAATCTTGATCGCTGGTCGGTCTGAAAAGAACAGATCATTTCCCATTTGGGGAAACATAGAGGGGAGGATGTCCTAATCACTGAAGAATTTCACTTACTCGGCATGCATGGCCTCAACTCCTTCAGTTTCGGGCAGCGCAGACTTCTGAACTGAGAGTTGGTGATTTCGATGCAGATCTCCATGTATTCGGCATTGGAGCACATCCTATTGATTTCATCCTCGGTCGCATCGCTGGACTTCACGACGACGATGACACCTTTCGCTGGTTTGATGTACCTCTTGCCAGCACAGGCGACGACGAGTTCCTTCGTAGTAAAGTGCGGTTTGGTGATGCCACACACTGAAAAAAAGCGCTTTCCGCCTAAATTGCTCGGAAAAGTGTGAGGAATCCTGGAGGAAATTAGGCGAAATTTAGTGGAATTTTAGAGAGAATTTAGCTGGAATTTACAGGAATTCAGTCGAGAGCGCGCAAATTCGTGTCGAAACATAACAAACAATTCCACAAGTTTGCATTTAAGCTCCATTTAAATCCTGATTAATTCCTGCCACACCCCTTACATTTTCTCCCAGAAATTCTGGCCGAGATCACCGATATTGACGCTAAGTGGGCTGGAAACAACTAAAGGTTTTTTGCACGAAAGCAAGGGGCATTGAACAGCAGTAGCACGTCGAACACAAAAACATAAAGAAATTCACAGTCGCAAGTCAATCCTTGGAAGTTCTCGCGTCATTCACCTTTGTCCAGGTTTACCCGAAATTTAGACAGAATTTAGGAGAAATCCGCCGGTAGTTTTGAGAATGCATGATTTACACGAGATTTAACCGGAATTTACCCGGAAACCGGCGGAATTTCCAGATATACACGATTTACACGGAGTTTCCCAGGAAATCAGGCGGAAACCTCCGGTGTAAAATTACCAGAGTTATGTGTTTCTGGAGCTAACCCTGCTACTACTTTTAAATTGACTGCCATCCTGGATTGCTTCCGACCTGGTTAACGTCAGCCACACTGAGAGGTTACCGTGGTGAACTGCTAAAAGTTTCCAAATTCCTAGAGGCATGTGGCCCTTTTCAGCAGCTAACCTGACCATAAAGCGAGCCTGGATTGTAAGAAGGCATAGATTACTTAATGGTTCATCTGTAGGTTAGCGGCAAATCTTTTTGCTGAGTGCCAAACAAAGGGTAATCGCGATCAATACGTGTAAACTCGCGCTTACTATGGTTGAACTCAGTGATAAATACCAGCCCAGATGGGTGTGTGATCTACAGTACATAAATACTTCTGGATCTACAGTACATTACACGATAGCTACAGTTCTTGATACGATAAAGGTGTATGCGTGTTGGGAGTGATGCAAAATGTAAACGTATTATCGTTCCTTCCGCTAATCGATTAAGAGCTCAACGAATAAGGAAAAAAACGAATTAGGATTAGTGCATATAGCGCCGGGGATACTGGGGCAGAAAATTTTAGAAAAAAACATTCAAAAATTTGGGGTAGAGTAATTGTGAGCAAAAACTGTTGGGTAACCTTACCATCCACAAGATTCTCTGAAAATTAACCACTGCATATGAGGCTAAAGATGTTGAACAAATATGCTGCGACGGACATGTGCTTTTTAATTCTCAAAATTCGAAAGTTCTTGACTTCAAATGACATTTGTTTGACTCCAGCTGCAGACAAGTATCCTTGAACTCTAGTATAGGCCATCTTTCTCCTAAAACGCCGCATGAGATTTGAATGGAGCCTCTCTTTCACCTCATTTTCCACTATACAGTTAACTTGAAACTGGTATATAGTGAGTGTCAGCCCCTCCCCCGAGACCGTCGCATTTGGCGCTCATACTAATGATATTAGCCTTATTTTATATACTATTGATAGTACACTGTGACCAACCATAGTCTGGAAGGATTTTGCAGCCAGGACACCAAGGCTTGTATTTTCCAAGTATGTTCGGATGAAGGCTCGGATTCATTGTGATCTCGACTATCAGCGATCCTTGTGGGTACGTCACCGTTGTGGGGAACTCGAGTATTTCGAAGAATGGATTGTCCACAATTGTGATGGCTGGTCGTCCTGAAAACGAAAATTGGGTTATCGTCAGCATCAAGTCGAGCTACGCTGATATATTAAACAGAAGAGCAAGTTCAGGATAAGGATAATCCGTAGGGAAACCTGGAAGGCAAGGCTTGAGCTGCTTCAACTTCGGACAACGCAGTGATTTGAAGGCTGAACGCGTGATCGTGATGCAAATCTCCATGAATACGGCTTGCGAGCACATTCGGTTCATCTCCGCCTCGGTCACTTTCATCGAGCTAAGGGTGAGGAAGAAGCCCTCAGCTGGGCGAATAATGGTTTTTCCAGCACATGCCTGCACAAGCTGCTTGTCTGTATACTCCGTTGGGGCGAGACCACATCCTGAAATCAATCCACAGATCTATCACAACATAGGTCGACCTTCTAGGCTTGGAAAGGGAAAGGCAAACCAGTGGCTTCCTCGATTTGGCACCTCTTGCATCTTTTGCTCATCTGTCTCAGCCATTCTACAGATAACAGCGGGTTTCCTCTGATAATGAAAGCGATGACGTCCGGTGGGAAAATGACGGTCAGAGGAATGTCAATGATCGACAGATGCATGTTATGGACGATTTCGAACACGGGCCTTCCTGGAAATACCGGGAATTTAGTGAACATTCGGCAAAATTCTCTAGAATAGAATAATTTTTAGGTATAAAGTATGAAAATTTCTGACTATAATACTCGCATTTTCCTCGTCCCCTGACGACTTATTTGAAAAAGTGAAGAAATCTGATCTATTTGATAACTCAACCACTTTCTTAGGCACAGTCATTGAAAAATGTACCTGGAGCACATGGCCTTATCTCCTTAAGGTGTGGACATCTTATACTCTTATAATTGGAATCTACGATCCTAATGCAGACTTCCATGTAGACGGCTTTAGAGCAGAACGCGTTGAATTCCGGTTCCGACACTTGGTTGGAGTCAATCACCACGACGACACCTTCCGGCTTGATGAACGGCTTGCCAGCACAAGCTCTGACGAAGTCGAGCATCGAAAAGCCTCCAACTCCCAGGCCGCATGCTAAATTCCACGATTGTTCCTGGATTTCGATCCCGGTGAGAATGGAAGAGAATTGAAGAACTTACAGGGGACGTAAAGCTCCACCACGCAGTTACTGCAGTACCTGAGAATGATCTCAATGATAGTCTTTGGAAGGCGAGGATTGTATTGGATGACGGCTCCACTGAGACATCCTCCCTTGCACATTGGGAATTCCACGGATACCATCTCGAAGTTATAGATCAAAGTTAGGGCTGGTTTGCCTGGAGAGGAAAAACTATCTTTATACGTAGTGTTCAATATAAGGATGGCAACTTTCCGTTACTAGACCTATGCGAAGTCATGAAATATCGAATTTAGTTATTTAGAAGCTATCGAATTTCAAGAAATTCTTTGCGACCTGGCCAGAATGAACGCTATAAAAAATTCTCACCAGGTACGCACGCCGTCCATCTCGTCAATTTCGGGAACCTCAGCGTTCTGATTGACGATCCTTTAATGGTGACACAGATTTTCATCTCAACGACCTCCGAGAACAGTCCATTTATTTGCACTTCCGTGAGCTTGGACAAGTCAACCTCCAGAATCACTCCTTCCCTTCCGTCGATGAACGGTTGTCCTGTGCACTGCCTGACAAACTCCATGACATTTGTGATTGGTCCCAAGCCGCTGCATTCTGAAGTGCACAGGTGAACTGTCTCCTACAGTGGGGAATTACATATTTTTGAAAGATTAAGACAGTGTTCTAGCTTGACAGAGGAATAATCATATGATTGGGAAGAGTTTTTGAAGTTTCACGACTGTGTGCAGCATTGAGAAAGTGATGAAAAGGGATGGATGATTCATAAGGATTCGTTTCGTGAATTTCTGGAAGTTTTGATGAGAAACTCACTTGAGAAGTAGCCCTCGATCTCACAGATTGGACAGATCTGCTTCAATTTCGTAATTGTTACCGCAGGAACTCTTTGATTCTTCTTCACCAGCAGAATCTTCTCATTCGGTGGATACGTCACAGTGATAGGAATATCGATGATAGTCAAAAGTGAATTTCCAATAATTGTGAACACTTGCCTCCCTGGAACAGGGAATGTTTTTTGGAGAATTGTTTTTCTCTGGAAGGAATGTTTTTAGAAGAATGAGTTTCGTGAAATAGCGTGCTCGTTGAATTTCTCCTATACGGTCCTTATACCTAAACTCTTCTCCATTAATCTCCATGAAGTAATCTAGCAAAAATTGGGAAATTTGCAAATTTTTGCGAGTTTCGTTGAAAATTTCAAGAAACCACAAAGTCAAAGGATTAGTTTTGAAGCTTCAACTTTTTCAAGTGGTCTTCTAGAAGTTTGGGAGCCTCTTTGACGGAAGACCGCTTGTTTTCAGCTGAATGGAGAAAAAACAGGCCGTGCTACTTAAGAAGAAGTAACTGCCGCAAAATCAATGCCAGGTCTCATCGAAATTCATCACTGAAAACCTTTTTCAAAATTAGTGTCTAATCATAAATTGATTGCGTGACTTTTCAGAAGGATCATTAAGTGACGCTGGTTACAACGATGTGCTAATTTCCATTGAAAAATGCCGAAAAATCAGTTTTCAAACCACTTTCTTGAGAGTTCGAGGTGGCCGGTGCGACAGCTACCACAACGAGTTGCAGCATGGCAGTGGTGATATAGATCGCTGGTGCCTAGTGGTCGCTGGTGAATGCAACCTCTTGTGGTAGCTGACGCGACAGGCACCTCGAACTCTTCAAAATGAAGTGGTTCAAAGAAAAGACTTTCGGCGATTTTAAAAGGAAATGCATCTACTATTGTAATTAGCGTCGCCTAAAGATTCTCTTGACGTTGACGCTCAAAATAAAATCTGAGGAGGAACAATGCTCCCAGAGCCCCACGCGATGTTTGATCGATGTGGCGATCAAAGTAGTAGTAAAGTTCTGCTGCAAATGCTCACCTCGTTGGCATGGCTCTATGTACCGCAAATATGGACATCTGATTTGCCTATAGTTGGTGTTAACAATCTTGAAGCACATCTTCATGTGTACAGCTTGCGAGCAGAGCTGTTGGAATTGGAATTCGGTGACCGTGATTTCATGCTTGAACACAATCTTGCGTTTTCCAGCACAGTTTGCGAGCAGTTCTGCGGTCGACTCGTATCCGCCACGTTCCAGTCCGCATCCTGGAACAAGTTATCACTTCCAGGCGAGGTAGATGATCGATCTAGAGGTTAGGTTTAGGAACAGCTAAGTCTCATGGTTGATATCTTTACTAGTTTTTGGTAACTTACTCGTTTGGTACTCAATAACGCATCCTCTGCACGGTTCGAATCTGCCGTATATGTCATGTCGCAATCTGGGGTTGTTAATGATGACGAACAGATATTCATCAACGGTGAATTTGAACTGTGGTGAGACTTCAATGAATTCTAGCTGTTGATTTCCTTCAATTATGAACGCAGGTCGACCTGAAAATCAGGATGAGATTCCTCGTACCATAATTACTTCAATCCCGAGGTGCTGTTACCTTTCTGGCACGAGTGCATCTCCCTGAGATGAGGCATACGCAGGTTTCTAATCTGCGACGACCGCAACGTGATGCACATTTCGATGTATGTGACGTCCATGAAGAGTTCATCAACTAGCTCTTGGGTTAGATAGGAGATGTCCAGAATGAGTATATGGCCCTTCCTTGGCTTGAAGATCCTTTTTCCTCCGCACATATCCACGAACTCAGTGGCGTTCTTGGTGCTTTGCGAACGCAGATCGTCGCATTCTGTGAAGACGAGTATGATTTGTAAGGATATGACTTTTTTCCTGGTAATTGCTAGGGAATACCTTTGTATTGCTGCAGTTTGCAGAAACGGCAGTGACTTTTCAGCGATTGAAGGACTGCGGGCGGAGGATGAAGTTGTTCTTGAGGACCACGTTGGTCATTGAGTTGAGCCGACCAAAGCCTTCCGAGTGATAGACCGGTAGGTTAATGGCGGTTAGGTACAGGTTGTGAACGATATTCAGCGAAGGGTCTCCTGAAAAGTGAAGATCGATTTGGGAGGTATGCCATGACAAACTCCATTTTCCACTGGCGAATGTGGAGCGCTGTTTCCGAAGGGGGCGGGGCTGCCAATCTCTATTATTGGTCCTTTCATTCAATGGGCCAATCATGCGCCTCGGGCACGCCCCTTTCTAGGCACAACGCTCCACGCTGTCCAGTAGACTAGTTAGCTCACCATAGCCGCAAGGAATGAGTCGAACGAGCTTTGGGAATGTAATCTCCTTCCATTGCATGTCCTGGAAGTTGATGCACAGCTCCACATGGGTTGCCTGGGAGAACAGCGCATTGAACTGTTCCTGGGACATTTTATTCGCTTTCAGATAGAAGCGTGCGCCTGGCTTTTGCTTGATGATACGCTCTCCAGCACATTTGCTGACTAGTTGAGAGTAGAAGGCTGGCTGAACGGGATCCAAGGCACTGCATTCTGAAACCAACAGGATGTCGTCACATCCACTGCTATGGAAGAACACCTATAGTCGTACTTGTATACTCGAAGACGTCGCAGTAGTCGCACAGATGTCGCAGTTCGGCGTAACTCTCCTGGCTAAGCACCGGATTACCGTCAACTGTCACAGTAGTAGGTCCGTTAGCAGTCCTGACAAATTTGTGCGCTCTGTTAATGTGGAAAGTTTTCAGTAGTCGGTTGTTACGGATCGAGAGACCTAAAATGGTAAAGATACAGTAGGATGGAAGGTTCTCCCACCTTGCGTGCAACTACTCACCTCCAACCAGTTCGCGCACTTTCGGCATCTTCAACTCGACGAATTTGGTGTTTTCGATGTAGATGAAGAACGACACCTTGACTGCGTTGGCGAACAACCCGTTAAATTCATCCTCGGTCAGCTTCGAAGCAAAGAATTTGTTCGACACGCCAGATTCGAATCCGAGCACCTTCTTGCCGGCGCAGTCCTCCACAAATGTACCATAGTCGCTTAGCGAGCGCAGTTCGTGATAATTAGCACATTCTAAATCGTAAGCGATTAGTAGAACAAGAAAATTGTGAGGGAAATGTCTGTCTTTACCATCGTCTGAAAGAGCAGCAGCCCTGTTGTACAGTAAAACAATTAAGCAGGTGACCAGCCGGTTTATACCCTAAAAATCTGCGGTAGTTTCCTTTTTTCTTTCTACAATTAATATTCCATTCTAAAGGATAAGGCTGTGTAAGTACTCGCAGCTCTCGACAACTAACGAAGCCAGATTTTTCACGGTCTAGAACCATTTTCTGCCGGAATCTACATTGTTCACCTACTCTACGCTCGTGAGCTTCACCTCCAGCATGAACGAGGGTACACCCCAGTTACGTTTGGAGCTGTACCCCTGATCCCACCTCTTTCTGCATCCGTTCCAGAGTTCGGCACAAAGAAAAAATCTACGAAGTCCCCTTCGTCCTAGCCAAGAATCTACGAAGCCCCCATTGTATACAGGTTAAAACAAACTTATGCAAAGAATATTGATGTCGTGCTCTCAATGCACATTGACATGTCTACACGGAGTTAACAAGGTTAACAAGTGTGATAGCCCCGGAGCACGTTAAAACGCAAGCACCCTCATATAATTTTCTAAATTTCCAGCTCAAATTCGAAGGGGGATGCTTTTGTCAATAGTTTGATAGAGGAATAATTCACGAATACAACGGAGCAAATGAAATTGAAAACAATTGATTTTGGAAGAAGATATTTGAAGAAATTGTGTTGAGGTGGTGCTGAAGATCGATTTTCAAGTAGTTTTTTTTTCGCTGTAACCGAATGAACGAGGCAATCTTATTATCCATTGAAACAAGTAGCCTCCTCAGTTGGCAGTAGAGTCGTACTCGTAATCTCACCACAAAGTTTGAACAGGATCCATTCACTACCAACGGTGCTGTGGGTACTGCGAGGTACTTTTTCACCAATAACTCCTAATAAAATCAATTGAATCCGCTTCCTTTCTGGATTTGGATAGAGCATTGCCAGATGCAGCTATGCGCCTATTTCCAGCCGGATCCGTGCAGAACCTATCCTTTTATGAGTGCTGACAGCAGTGCTGTAGGCACAATTTTAGCATGATAAAACCACAAACTCTTGCCAAAATCAAGTGATTCCAATTTCCTACGACAGTAAGAGTAAGAATAGTATTCGTAATCTTACTGTGGAATTCGAGCAGGTTCCGTTCAGTACCAACGATGCTGTGGGCGCTGATGGGTACTTTTTCAAGTGTAATTTTTAAAACAATTATTAATTCTACTCTTATTTCAGTCAGAATTAATAGAATTGATGAATGAAAGATTCTTAGGTTCAATCTTCCTTCTTTGCTCTTATTTCCAAAGGAGTGGATGATTATTCAACCAAGGTCCAAGTTCCAAATACGAAGTCCCTTTTGCTCACCTCATCTCTTACGAAGCCCCGCTTGCCTTGAGTCAAGTCTTTGCCGAAGTCTGATTCGTTCCCCTATGTGCTGCTGTTTCACATTCCTTCCCCTCACACATCATATTGTGTTAGACTTGTCTTTGCATGTTTTCATTATAGCATCATCTGTCGAGTTGCGATAGCGAAAAGAAAGCAAAAATTGCTTGTATTTCCGGCTGCAAACGCTAATCAAGGAAGCTGGCGTAACATGGTTGTTCAATTTGTGACGAATATATGAAATAGCTAGCATATATGAAGCCTCAAAGGTGACTTTTTTTAGAGCACTTGAAAAGCACTAACTCAACTTTCAACTTGAGTATATATGTCATATCATATTCGAGTATGGAAAATAGGTAGAAAGTGAAAGTTTTCAATTTTTACAGCTGAAACCGATGCTAGATCACCTTTACCGAAAAATAGTGTCAGCCGCTTGAGGGTACGTATGTACAGAGGCCCGGTCGATATTTCATGGTGCGAGACCATTGTGGCTTACCTGCATCTTTGGAGGAGCGATTGTTTCTCCTTGAGCAGGTTTGCCGACAAAAGCCGCACCTCAATGGAAAATCATAAGCTTAAACCAGGAACCTACTGGAAATTTATAGAACAGCAAACGAAACACACAACGACTTGTTTTGCGAGCGCCTTATATAGCAGATTTCCTATGAATGGCTAATTTTATTCGCGAAATGTTTTTGATTCCCGTTTAATAAGACATTTGTGTGGATTTAAGCTACCGTAAAATCAAAGTGCCCACAGAATGATGGATTGCCGAACGCGGCGAACGTTTTAACGACCCCTCGTCATTTTCTTTGCAGCCGACATTGTTCTATAACGAATTTAGCAAAATTCGATATGTACGAATGTTTTTTTCCAAATTTACCTTGGTGTTCTCGCCCCCTTGTAAAAGGCTTTCCACTCGCACAGGTGCTAGACGGTCGAAAGGCCTGTTCCTTATAACTTGTGAGGTAAATTTATACCGCCCATGTGCTTCAGCTCGTTAAAGGTTTGCTATGCGACATGCTGGGTTGCACTGCGTCAGGAGATTGAGTTCCTTTAATTCACCAACCTCGAGCTTATCAGCTGCGCAGGACTTGTGCTGAACGGCGTTTGACTCTTCGGAGCTTCGGTTTCTGACCTCGCCCTGGTGCTTATTACCGATCCAGTTATTGTCCCTCGGCAAAATTA
The DNA here is from genome assembly GCA_000816745.1 of Ancylostoma duodenale. Classification (NCBI taxonomy): domain Eukaryota; kingdom Metazoa; phylum Nematoda; class Chromadorea; order Rhabditida; family Ancylostomatidae; genus Ancylostoma; species Ancylostoma duodenale. The sequence goes on from KN727451.1 coordinate 14,701, forward strand.
TGGTAGTGGGCATTTGTTTCATAATACGATGCATTTGGAAAGAAATCTATTTTGCCATCTTCTGCTGCAGAACGCGAACTTCGGCAAAATGTAGATTTTGTACAAATTCGATAAAACATTTAAAGCAGTCATGAAATGCGCTACAAAACGGTATACATCTTGTCATATCAATGATAAGAATAACCGGAAGTGTGTTGTACCGAAAACTTTGCAACAAAAACACACACATCATTTTTGCACCAACCTAATACTTCTTCAGTTCTGCAACTGTCAAAAAAAAAACCCACACTGCCCCTGTCTGCTGGTCACTACTTATTCTTGAGCGTTTTGTTCGTGAATCACTTCATCAGAAATCTGCTTCAACCTCCTTCTTGGCTGCTCTTAAGTATTCATATTGTAAAATTTCCGTAAAAGTACTGTTATTCATGTTCGTCGCTATTCAACAACCATATCCATGCATTATGAACAATTTATAGCTTGATAGAACTTTCACGCTGTGATGGCCACGAGATGCATCCTCAGTTTATGAATAGCATTATTCGAAGTCATGCTGTGTTCAAGTCACGATGTGTCACGCATAGTACGTGTTTGCACGTTACTGTACATACGCACGTTAATTTGCTCTCTCGCCCTACTCAGTCGTTCTCCAAACATGCTGCAGTGTCATGCGCACAACTATTCATAATAAAATGCTGTCCAACATACACAATACTATCTGTACCTAGGGCACACTGAGAATTTGCTTGAAGATCCGAAGGCATTACGTTGCCACAGATATCCTTCGCATTTATGCCATTGCTTAGTTGCTTCTCCTTTATTCCACGCTACCTATCTCGTCAAATTCCGCCATAGCCAATACCTACGTTTCTCTTTGTTTCACTAACCGTCATACTACCTTGTCACCTGCAGGACGATAATACGTATTAAGGACGTAAAAAAGAAGACAGGAGCAAGAGCGAAAAACAGACCATTCGGATCTGGGATAAGTTTCAGGCTCATAAACCACGTACGAAGCCTCAGTAGCGCAGCAGGACAAGCACTACACAACGCCGCAGAGAGATTAGTAAAATCGTTAATAGATTTATTCTTCGGCAGTAAAATCGAGTAACTTTATCGTTATACGCATGCGAGGAGCAACACACAACTAGAAAATAATGGTGTAAAAATAAATGAATGAAATGGAACAACTCTATCATTATATAAGGAGGACAATAGTTAAATAATAACTAGAAAAATAATGGCGGACAATCTAAAGGCGAAAAGAAGTATCACAATGGCGAGGTCGTAAGAAACGTGAACAGAAAAAAAGGAAATCCCAAAGACAGCAACAATGAAAAGGCTTCTACCAAAATCAAAATAATCGTATTAGGCTGGTGCCTAATCATCCGCGGTTTGTTTTCGTGCTCATCTGTTGCTTGTTGAGGTGGCGCTCTGTTGACTCTTTAATACCTGGTGCATAGCGCTGATTTGTGTGTGTGTGTGGGAGGCTGGCAGACCATACATGATGTAGGTTGTTGCCTGTCTCATGGAGGAGTTGACGTTGTCGGTCCTTGTGGTGACAGTTGGGCTTTTGGTTACCACGTCGTTAACGTGTTCTTGTGTCGTGATGCTTGCGTCAAGGTCCGCTATTATAACTTCCATTTTTCATTGACTTTCTTCCATATCTGATTTTATTTAGCGCTCCAGAACCTTGCGTTGTATTCTTAGAGAGGCTCTGCGAGCATTTTTGCGCATAATTTGACCTATTCAAGCCAATCTTCAATTTTCCCAGTGCCTCACTATTGGGATCATTGTTTTTAATGATTTTCTCTGCACTTGCATGGTTGGGTTTTCCGCTCTTGCGTTTTCTAATCGTGATTGTAAGGTGCTAATTAGTTGTGCGCTGCCGTCTTCTGTAAAAGATGAACGGCTGGTTCATAGCTATGCATCCTCAGTGAGCGGATAACGCCGCACCAACTCGCATGCATCTCCTTTGAGAGCATTTATCAAAAAGTTGAATTTTTGCAAGCAACGCGAGGAGGGTTAGCTATGGTTGTTCGCGTCGAAAGACGTCCAAAAGTTCGCGTAATCCCATGATTTTCCGGTAAATGTCGATGTTGGAATAGCAGGCGTTTTCGGTCCTGCTACGTCCAATTATCCGGCATTTCGTTTACTGGTGAATGGGTTGATTATCCGATTCTCTTACACCAATGCACTCAGCGTCTAATTTTATAGCGAGTTTTTCTGCGCGAATGATGGCAAGGTGAGCCTTTTCTGTATATTCAAGCGCTTGCGCTTCATGGTCTTTGCTGATTGCGTCACCCATTGCTTCGATAACATCAAAGAAAGCATGGAGTTGGTCGACCACTAGTTTAGTTGTTGCTCTGAGTTTCAGGATAGCTGTATGGATGCGTTCCAAAAATACTCTGGAGCTGGATGAGGTATCATCATGCGGCGCGTCCCCTTCGTACTGCGCAGTGATTTCATTTTAATTTGTTGCAATATCGTGCCAGGAGTTGTCTCTTTGTTCTTAATTTGATGGGACCAGACATGGCGTGTTTATATGTTAGCAACTGACGATGCAGGTCAGCGTAATAGAGGCGTGTGTCGATGTGTGCTCCGTGTTAGGAAAAGCGTAGTGAAAAAAGTGGTATCTCTTCAGTGTTTGACCTCTGCACTGTAAAGAAATGCTTAGGTAGTTCAGTGTGTCGTAACACGGATTGCAGCTGACTTTATAGCCTCAAACTTGATTAATTAAACCGACTCATGTACGATGTAAAATCAGCGGGTAAAGATACATACAACTCAAAAAAATGAATAATGTGCAAAGTTTGTACAAAAAGATAATATCTGGTTGTACCAGGTATTAAGACGATCAAATGGGGTGCGTGAATATACAGCGTGCAATAATAAAACTAAAACGGGCTTGTAAGAGGATGAAACCTAAGTGCGCCTACTTAAACAAATTAGCGATATGTACATATAAGGTGGGGTAGTTGAAGTGGCTAAAGGAATAAAGTTATAGTGACTAAAGGGATAAATATAAAAATGTTAGTCGTGGCTGATGCAAGGAGTTAGACGTAAATACCCGAAGAGTCGCTCGCTCACAGACGTAGCTGGGATACAGAGATAGCGCGGCGGTTCCTTATAAAGCAGCGGGAACTCTCCAGCATGATTTTTCTACCATTGGAACGGGCACGAATCCTTGTCGGGCCCTTGCTTTTTCAAAAGCAGCGAATACTGTTGGATTTCTATCTGTAAAAACAGTGATTATGAAAGATTCGAGGAATTTACGTCCCATTGCGTGGTCACCATCATCTCCTCTCCCTTTCTGGACAGCAGACACCTTTTAGTATCTGGTTCCCTCTCTGACTCCAAGAGCGGTTCCCAAAATGACGTCCGTGCATCCCTTGATAATGAAGTTGGTGCGTCGTTCTAAGATTCTTCGCTGCCGGTGGTTGCAAGCTGAAACTGTTGCATACTAAGCTGCAGATGTTGGGATAACGATGAATGACAATGACAAATACGCACAATTTATTTCGATCAGCCTTCCGACTGTGCTTCTCCACTCTTCAGTAGATGCAGTAAGTTCGACAAAAGCGAACCAAGGTTCGAGAGAACTCGAAATACGCAAAGTCTTGTCAGCAAATGATGGAGCGAACTGTTTTCTTGCTTCCGTTAGCAGCATATTTCCGAATTGCTTCATGCGGGTGTGTGATTCGTTGCAAAGGCTGCAATATAAGTAATAAAGGAGATGCATCAGAGGGAGAAACTATGGGTTATGAGAATCGGAACCACCCTTCGATCTTCGCTAAGAGCAGCTTCCCACCAGCAAGTACTAACGAGCGGATTGCATCTTTTGCGCAAACCTAAACAATATCGTGGTATAATAGTGGAAGGGAATATTGATGAGCGCTATCATCTACACATCTTTCAAGACTATCTACACATCATTTAGAAAGTCAGCACGGTAGCTCAATCATCAAACCTTTTTCGTTAACTCGTAATAGGGCTGCAAAAAGTTTTTGACCGATTTCAGAGAACGGATCTCATCATCCTCGTATGGGTCTAAGCACTGGTTCTCCATAAGTCTGTCAACGGCTGCTCTCTAAAAAACCAGCAAAAAACTGAGACGTATAATAATCATCTAGTATTACACCATGCGTTGATACTATGTCGCAAATCATCATGTACGTTGATCCCCAGCATATCGCGCAGTCAGTCGCAGGAGTAATTATCGGAAGATTCAGTTCGTCTATGTAGCTGAACAATACCAATTCAAACTCTCATACTATCTCAATGTTGCTAGAACAGCTACATAATTTAGTAGATAATGTGGAGGAACAAAAATAACCTTTTGAACGATTCTCTCATTACACTGCTCTGACTCAGTTTTGCAGTTATAACTTAACATTTCTGGAGGAGATGTGCGATGTGCTCAGAGTTGAGAGACTTACGAACGGCCAAATTTATAAGGTGCGCTCCGCAGTGCATGCTGGGACGTTCTTCAGATTAGGAAAGCCCAGAGAATATGGTTGATGTCTCACTATTTCACATTAAGATTAGTAGCAGCTTTTTCATGTTAGCGGCGCCGTCAGCAACCATAGCGCTAATTCGGGATTTGTCAACGTCGAGCCTGAATCTTCTCAGAGATTAAATAAGTATTCCTGAAAACTCGAAAAAAATGGGTTGGATTTTGCAGGAAAAACTGTGGTGCAAAGGTACCTTTCAAGTCCAAGGGGGACACATTCAAGGTTCACACTTGCTCGGCTATCAGTTATAGAGTTAAGATATGGCCGGTAGCAGCGAGAAGACCTGTATTTCCATTGAAGTTGCTCCAACAATCTGTGGTTAAAGCCATGCTTGCATTGGAGGTCGAGTCGGTCGCTAAGCTTTTGTTCTGCACAAACTTCCGAAACGTTCTTGAAGATGGAAGACTGAGCATTTCTCGGCGAGAAGCATTCAGGTCCACGTTGGTAGCTTTGCGACTTTCCACACTCACCTTGGGAGCGAACGCCGAGCGAATGAAAGGCTGAGGGGCTGAGGCCGTGGGGCTTGCGACTGATATTTAAGATCGACCGAACACACCATGACACTCCCACCTGAACTCTGCCAGAACTCGTCCGTCGCAAAGGTTCAAGAACTTTTCACCCAGAAGTTTTACTCTAATCTGCCCAGCGGGTAATTATGTGAAAAAGTTTCAAAGTGAAAAATTACGTTTCATCTACTGTTTCTCGTAGTCGGAAGAGTTTACATACGAAGGAGAAGTTCTGACGCCGCAAGCATCCAAGATCAGATAAAAGGTATAGGATACGTTTGGATGAAATTCATAAGCGCAGATGAACAAAATGGTGAAAACATTCAAATGATTTCTTTTTGGAATGAAAATGTACTGAAACTACGTTTGAGGGAGTATAGCTGTGATAGTGCAATGAGATTCTCAGAAAAAAAAGAGAGAAATTTAGGTTTGAAATTTTGCATGCATATGGTGTCGATGCCAGAAGGTGTAGGATCGTCATGGTGGCCGTTAGCCGATTTTGTAGTGTAAAAGACGAAAAGAATGAAAGTTGAGGATGGTCGGTGCACACAAATGTTGTGGGTTGATATGAAAAGCATCATCTGCACTAACAAGGGAAGTGCAAGAGGGTCACCCCGGGGATCGAAGCGAAACATCCATTTTTGGTAACATTGTCTAAGGCGATGTTAACGTATGTATATCATTTTTGCCCAATGGTTCTGATGCGCGCAGGAGAGCGCGCCAAAGACTTTTCGGCACCATTCATCTTTCACGAGCCCAAGATTTTCAAAAAGGTTTTACTGACTGAAAATTTGCATACTGGGGTTATTTGAGGCGCAGAATACGAATACCATATCCATTTTGTACCATAATGCTATTTTTGTAGGGTTACGGTAGGTAGACCGCCGCATGTTACCGTACACCTACCGTAACCCTAC
>KN727453.1:0-13289 GCA_000816745.1 Ancylostoma duodenale
GACACCAATGCATACCTTAGGCTACTACTTCTTATTTTATCACAATTTGATTATTTACTAGAAGGGAGATTAGGCTTCGAGACAACAAAATCTCTAAATTCGTAATATTATGAAACATGAATGGTAAACGAATGTTAAACTGACCATCCACGTTCAAAAATAGGACCAGGAGACCTACGCACCACTGAAAAGGTGGAACACGTAAAATTGCTGACAGTTTATATATTACTATGCTGATGTAGCACGAACCTCCATCACACACAAGAGTATAACCTCCCGAGGGAATCGCAAGTCACAATTTTCATAGGAATCCGAGTGACGAATAGCATAGACTCGTTCAACTAGGATGAAAATAAATGTAAACAAGAATATTACAGATCCTGAAATTCGTAACTACTCATTGTTGTGAGCTCATCACCTCATACCTTCACTCTTACAGCAATGTGATCTATGCGTTATTATTCGAATATTACATAAACTAACTGCGTCAAAGCCGCTACTTAGGTATGTCGACAGAATTTAACCAATACCCATTAGAAATTATCGGAGACGCAGTTCCGGCCAACCAAACTCTCCGGAACAGTATAACTTCCAACTTTCACGATTTTCTTGACTTTCAAAACTAAGCATGTGTGATGTGGAAGTCTCTGTCCTCTGAGATCCACCAAAACAGAGTGGCCGAAAAGTATGGACGTCACGAGAAATAGTAAAGAATATCGGAGCCTTCCTTTGTCAGCTACAACTGGTTTGGGCTTATTATTGTACCTGTTTTACAAGGAATTTTTGAGGTGGCCTTATTTGGTCTTGACATAGGCTTTCAGCAGTGACATCACGAAACTCACTGTGAGCCTCACGTTAGTTTTACTGGCGTTATGTCACCGAGTAGGGCCCAATTTTATATTTATTTTGGCATTTTCTTTGTCCTTTCATCGCATGATGACCTTTTGAACCGTTTGTGGTAGGATTTTCGAATGGATTTCTTTTATTGCTGTAGTGGACCCGTATCGCTTTAAGAAAGTAAATGACTTGTGTGCAGAAAGGAAGCACATTTGATAGCGTATTTATCACATATGGAGAGAAACAGTGATTACACTCATAAACAAAAAGAAACAGAAAAGTCAATAGGGGTGCCCATACTTTTTGGCCACCCTGTATCTGTCCCCTGAAAGAGGCATCCGCGACCAAGCGATGATTGCAGCGGTGTTCAACTTTGTTCATGAATTGATATGATTAATTCAAGTCATGTTTCAGTTGAAATAAGAAGAAGGTTCTCTCAAATTGCACGTCTGGTGTAATTTTCCATTAATCCACATACAACATTGTCACGCATTGGCTTGTGCTGCAAACGAGAATAAAACAGCTGAATGTCGTTCAAGTGATCTAGATTGTTACATGCATGTTTATAACTAGCTCTCACACCACGGATAATTGGGATTATCGGTGTTGATGTGCATATTAGGAAAAGACTGCTCTGATTGCCTCGGATTTTGCTGGGACAGTGAGCTATGAAGCGACAAACCGGAAGACCTACCGGCACACAGTCGGTCTCAAAAACTGTAGTAGTTTCGCATATGTACTGAGTGTTGGTCCAGTAGCAGTGGGTACTCAAACATATGCGTACTCTTTATAATGTTGGGAGTGCGCCAAATCTATAGATACACCCATCGCGAGAGTTGAAGAAGTGGTGGACTTGGGTTTTTTGATTACCAAAAATCTCAGCTTTGACAAGCACTGTAGCAGATTAGCTGACAAAGCAATGAGGGTCGTGCGCAATATCTTTAGAGCACTTACGACAAGGAATAGTGTTGTCTTGCTTAAAGCCTACACGACGTACGTTAGACCTATACTTGAGTATGGTACTCCTGTCTTCAATCCATTCACTTGCAAAAGCATCAAGAAGCTTGAAAGAGTCCAGAATACATTCACAAGAAGACTTATGATTCGTTCGATTGGGTTCCACTATGACCAGATTCCCTCAAGCAAAGAAAGAAACTTGAACCTTGGCCTTATCTACACCTTCTTTTCGTAGGAAGGTTAATGATCTTCTCTTACTTCACAAGATCTTGTATGGAAAATGTGAGCTCAAACCTCAGGATCTTTTTTCTCTGAGAACATCAAATACCCGTGGTGGAGCCATTAAAATTCAGCTTAGGAAAGCCCGGCTAAATTGCAGGCGCCATTTCTTTGTTAATAGGACCGTTCCCAAGTTTGACAAAGTTCGCAAAAACCATCCCATTCCTCTCGCTTACAACTCATTCAAAAAACTTCTCAAACGCAGCCTCAGTCCCTGATGCCGTATGTGTCTTTTTGATGACTGTTGTTTGTTTTATAGTGTTTGTGTGTCATGGTCTTTTTTTTGGTTGTACTATGGTTTTAGTGGGTTCTTTTTCTTACATTGCATAAGTTTATCTCATGTAATAAATATATATATGTATCTACAGGAACCTGGCAGTACTTAGCCGTTCTTCTCCCACTCCCCCCCCCCCCCCCCTTTGTATCGCACTGAAGAACAGATGCTGATGCTCTTTGATTTAGATTTTTTTCCCGGCTCACCTATAAATTTGAACCGCATCGATATACGCGAATTTTAGGATAGCCATTATGTATCTATCCTCCTAGATCTCTTCACATCACCCAATTTTGCGCAGAAATTGCAGAATTACCGCTTCTAGAGAAGTTATGAAACATCGACGGCGCCCTCTCATCCCAAGTTTTCCAAATAAATTTTCCTGTGTTTGCTATGGTGATCATTATGTAAGCAGCAGTAAGATTCGTTAGTAGAATTCTCAGATTCACGTGAAATGCCTGAAACAAAACTATGAAAAATGCTGCAGGGCAACTAATTTGAGCAACTCACTTTGCATAACAGTATAGCGGTGATAAACATGGCTTCGACGACCATTGAGAGACATAGCAGTGTAATAACTACATAACAGGCTGTCACAACAAGTACTGTTGCCATCGAAGATTCCTGAGTTTGTCAGGAAGCTTTCCCAGCACGTCCTAGAAAACGCATTAGGGCGCTTCTCTATTTTTCGGACTTAACTATTGACGATACGTTTCATTTGATTTATGAACAGAAGGGACTGAAGGTGTGAGCACAAAACAAAGAGATATTTGAGATAGGAACGTATACACATAATGGAGAGAAAAGAACAATCAATCAGCAAACACTCAACTAACCGTGTCACCTTATAAGAAAACTTCATGGGCAACAGAAGCAGCAAAAATCTGCTCCCAAAATCTTTACAAAAATACCTCATTATTACTTCATTACTTAATTAGTTAATGCAGAGAATGGTTGGTAATAAGTTTATCTTTATCAACTAATTCTTAATAGAGAATTGGTCAGTGTCTCGCCATATTTATATTTATTTGGAAAAGCAAAAATGCGAATTTCTGTCGAATACAAGGCCTATTGTTTACATTTACAGGAGAAAGAACCAGATAGAGCTCTCTCAGCTTACCCAGTGCCAACGACTGCAACAAAATAAATACTTCCAACTGTGAAACTGTGAACGCGATGAATACTCCCATTAACTGCTCAGAAGAAAACTACAGTACTCAAAGGAAGTGTGAAGGACAAAGACCTTACTTCTACAATTTCTTTTCTCCACGCTCACCATTTCACAATGTGCAGATAGAACAGTGGGACTTGCAAAGGATAATGTCATTCGCTGGCACAATAACGTTGTTATTATATCATTTCAAGTTGTGCGCAGTATTGAATAAATACGTGCCATTTCAATTCCCTCATTGGCCAATTAAACTAAGTATCTCGACGAAGGATGAGAACTTACGCTGTTTGATGGAAGACTGTCAAAGAAACCTCCTCGTCACTTCGAAGAGTAATAACAAGAGAAGTGCAAAGAAACAAACTACTCAATCAAAACGAGACCTACACCGTAAGAAGGGTCCGTCTAACAAGATCTGACGAGTTCTACTGAAGATTAGTTGAGTGCTCTCCAGAAGCTCAGCATGCCACGCCAACTATCGGCTCCTGCAGATACGCAATGGATGGCTAAGTGGACACTGCTTTCGACCCGCAGGCAGGCGGTCAAGGGTTTCAATTGAGTTCAGAATCCTCGACCGTACTCGTTCATAATCGCTTACGAGTCTGTGGAACTATCCACTATGCTGTATAATTGTTACCCTATAGGTAAAGGAACTCGTTCATCAGCACGCTTAAGCCCGGTTGGGTACCGATGCGCTTTTCTTGAGCACTATTTATTTACTTTATTTTATCTCATTTTATTTATATTTATTCATGTTTATTTATTTATTCATTTATTACACCATCAGGTGTGCCATAAAACAGTCATAGGAAGAAGGCAAACGAACAGGAAGTTTAGAAGGGAAACAAAGTAAACAAGAATAGATACTGATTAAGCAAACAAGAAATGAGAACAATTTGAAGGGGTGCAACCTGCATAATTGGAAAAGCAACCACGTGATTCGCCTTCTTCTTACTTCGGCCTCATCCTAATTTAGCAGGTCTTGACCATACATGATTCGTCGTATCATGTTGCACAGGCTTGCTAACCATATCGGTCTCGTCTTGACCGAGAAGCTTAACCTTGTTTAGTTATCTTTTCTTGTAGGGCTTAGTCAACTTTTCTTTCCTGCGGACTTATTACACTGTTGCTGGAGTAATTTGAAGAAGGACGCTTCTATTCGGCATACCCTCTCCAATTGCGAATGGTATGTCAGCTTATAATCTGAAACTTTGAGATGACCCAACAGGCAAATATTTTTATGAGTTTCAAAAGACGTGCGATATAGAACATTAATTGAACTGCAATCGTTTAATAGAGGAATCGGAAAAGCAGTAACCTCACGGATTTGGCCAATTACGTAGAAATGCTTTGAACGCCGTATAGGATGACGACAAAGTGCGCTTTTTCCTGATTTTCTCGTTCTGAGGGATATCTATGAATGAAACTATGCTCTATGGATAAAACTGAAACGTCTGCAATAAAGCCTGGCTTTAGGAAGATGGAATCTTGTGGTCTCTGCTCTTGTTGTTGAAGCTCGCAGTGATACGAAAGAATTCAACTTGAGACCGCATCTTCCATGTAATAATTTGTAGAGTAGCAATAAATCATCAACTGTTCTTCACCAAGAAAGTGTGCTTAAAATCAGGTGGGGACAGCAGCACAAAAATTATAGCTTCTACTAACCCCTACAGTGCTAGTGGATAAAAAATCAGGCTTAACTCACCTCAGCTTGCGGAGAGCTCATCCTGACGTACCATCAGAAGATGAGTTCGCCTTAAGTACAGTAGTGCAGTTTCCCTAGTAAGTGTAAAGATTTTCAATCTTTTGTCTATCATTGTGCAGTAACCTTATTGCTCAAAAGTGAATGCCCATGGATAAGAGATCTGTCCTAAAACTACAGCATTTTTACTCCATTGAAATTTTACTTGTTGAACCATATGCAAATACGACGGACAAACACCTTTTAGCTCAGGGAGTGCACCAGGGTGGACTTTGTCTGCAGTTGCGACCTCAGTAGTATCAGCCGGTCGATCGGCTAGTTCGATCGGAGACAGTAGCGAAACATCAAAATGGACATAGATCACATTTACATCACATACATCACATACAGGGGGGGGGGGCATAAGTTATTGTACAACGTTTGCTGGCTTATTTCTCCGTAGTAGTGGAATGCTTTTTGCCGTATTAGGCACTACTCAATAGAGCTGATTTGCTCTAACTTTTGACCCCAAAAACTTCCTGCATACTTCCAAGATAACGAAAAAAAATTCATCGGAAACTTCCGGTGCAGACTTTCGGTGCCGCAAAATGCACTGACTCTGCTCGCAGTTTCCGAGCGAAACAGCCACAAAAACTGTTTCTGACAACGTTTTTAGGTCGGATAAAAAACGATTTAGTATTCTTAACGACGATTACAAGAGGAATGTGCAAAATCCACTCAAGATCTGTGCTGATAAAAGCTCAGGACGAGGCTGTTCCAGAAGTTGCTTGGATGAGAAAACCAAGCCTGAAATTCCGAGAGACACAGTTGTTCTACATCTGAGTCTAATGATGGGGGATGCATAGCCATTTTGTAGCACTTTTATTCTAGTTTTCAAATCACATCCATATTTTGGTTCTTGTTCTGTACTTTAGTGAGAAAATTCCTCAAAAGCAGAATTGGTGGAATTTGGCCTTCACTGGGAGCATGGGGTACCCGTGGTTTTTCTCGCTGACATCTCTCAGAAACCATCTTTATTGGAAACCCTGGATATTTTTAGAAAGAGCACTCTTTGCTCTTCAAGGTGCATCTAAGCAGTAAAACCCATTTCGGAGATTTGTTGGATTTTTCGTGAAAAATTTTTACATCAACCCACTTTTTTCAAAAATTTGTTCTAAATCCAACTGCTCCAAAGCAAAACCCTCCCAGTAAATCGGGTTTCGACTGTAAGATACTTTGAACCCTGCTCTATTCGGCGGTGAAAAGCGCAGGATAATCCATGTGTTGCCGGTAGAGAAATAAATGAGCAAACGTTGTACAATAACTTATGCCCCCCCCCCTCCCCTGTACATATCTAAACTCACAGAAAAAGGTGTAAAAGTAGGCCGATACCACAGCGGTCGCAATCGCAGTCGAAGACCACCACGATGCACTCCCTTCCTGAGCTATTACCACAATGCCTTATTTGAATAGGGCCTAACCACATGGATTCAAGAATCATGCAAGTGAAGATCTCTTCAATAAAACTTGTAGAGTCCTGTTGATTTTTATTTGCAGCCGCTTTTCCTTATTTACAAAACAGGGGCAGTCTGAAACATGTGGGTTGATGGGTGGGGGGGGGGGGGGGCATTGGAGGGGGAGAACGCGCATTTTTGTAATTCTCTATTAGTTTGACTGCAGTTGCTTTTTTTCTATTCTCTAAGTGCTATTTGTTGTTGTTTAATCTCGCAGACCATGGAGGAAATAATTGGATAATAGGTCCATGCAAAAATCTTAGTGTTCTCTCCTTATTGCTTACGAAAAAGTATTAGGTTGTTACATAAGTTTCCGCTGTTTTCGCACAGAGGTTTTTGAACGGTTGTAACAAATAATTTCCTACTGTATTCTGCTCATGTCTACATATGCTTTTAAAGCGCATGATCTCGCGAACATTCTGAAATGTGAATCATATTTTTCCGTCTTATTTTGAAAATGTAACTAATTTCGGAGTGAACCCTTCAGCAATGCCAATTCGGTAACAGCAGCTGCACTGATAAAAAGTGGACCGCAACGTTGCATGGGACCAACCAAATTTGGGTATAGTAACCCGGAGGCCAGTCTCATTCTTATGGTACTTTCCCTCTCCATTTTATTCTCGAGCAGTCTCAAGCACAGGCCCCAAACTTGCTAACCCAAAATTTTTATTTTGCCGTTTTTCTCTCTGGAATTGAAGCAAATTGGCGTGGGATTTTTTCCACTGTGACTGGGAACGTCAGGTATTTGAGAACACCAATCGGTATTATTTTATGGCAAGTTCCAAGCGTTCTGTCGAAATCACACTATTTCGCCACACTGTGGAGGGCACCTTTATTTTGTTGGTCGGAGTCTCTGTAAAGGCGAAGAGCTCGCAGAGGAATTTTTAATAGCGCATTATGTAGCCCAAATCTAGCTCTAGCAGAGCGCCGGTTACCAGATCATCAGATGCGAGAACCGACTTGCTAAAGTCAGTGACCTCCAACACTGCCCAATTCAATTCTTTGCCTCGTAGTCCACGGATTTCTGAAGCAGGGGAGTCGAGCTTGTGCTCTAAAAACAGCAAAGGTCAGCCACTGTTGTGGTCCACACCTCGATTGTGAGCTGTTGTTATTTGATTTTTTATAAAACTTTTTTGTCGAAAATTTCAAAACAGCGGAAACTTATGTAACAACCTAATAGTTTTCTGTTTTCCTCTCATTTTCATAATTCAAATATTATGCTCTCTCTAACAGAAGGACAAATTATCTCTATTATAGGACTAATTACAAAAGGTATGCTTACCTTAACCTGTTTCTGTGCTAATCCGTGTATCCTACCCTTTGGTAGGAACTAAAATTTCATTTCCGAAACGGGAGTCGGTCCCATGCATCTGTGCTTTTTCTGCTAAGCGATGGAAGGAATGTTTTGCGAAACAATTGGAAGTTTCATGACTAGTGGTGAAGAGTTTTCAAAAATGTGTACTCGTCATGAAAATGAAGCCAACTGCAAAAATTTGCGATTTATGCTCCGCTTGGACAGCTGCTATACCTGGCTTTTCAGGGCTCATACATAGGTTGGCACAGAAGTGGCAATTTCTCCTTAGAGCAAATAAAAATGCAGAAAGGAACCAGTAGTTCTAAGTGAATTCATTTCTGTCCATTCCAGTGTGGAGATCTCATTCTCTACTGCTTTGGGCCGTAAAGCGCTTATGGTTAGTGTTGTTTTTTTACCCACACCTAAAAAAGGCTGCTTTTGCGAGGTTTTGAAGAGAATGCACGCGCAACAGAGTGTTACAATTCATCATTAAATAAATGTGTATGTGCCGTTCATAAGCTCGTATACCGTTGTGATTTAATCTGCTTTGTTGCATTTTTATTCACCGTACAAGAAAGGGCGGTGATGAGGGACAGCCGACACACCATCATTATTAGATTATAAAACAATGGATGAGCGCTGTTTCTCGTCTGCTTAATAAGGTGGTTGTTCACATGTCTGACATCAGCTGAGAGAGAGAGAGAGCGATGCAAGACACAAGCAGGAAACCGCAGAGGCCTTGCAGAGGAGGGCAACCTTATCTGACTTTAAATCCGGATACCCATATGCGGAAGGTGATGTGTTTACAGTGAAAGATAGAAATAGTAGTCTAATTAGAGGTGCTGAAAACCTTTTCTACTTTCGCGGCAGAGTTCTGCGCATGCAATTCAGACCACACATGCTATACTATTGTTTCGAAACAGCCACTGTAATATAGTATAAAGAAATTCTCACAACAGTGCTCGACTGCAAATGCAGGACAATGGCCAGAAAGAAATCGGAGAACGAAGTTGGAAAGTTATTTCTCATGCGCCATATATCCCGGTCATAGCACTACAGGACTACTGTTTCCCCCTCTCAGAGCAGCTTTCCTTAGTGAAGAAAAATGCGAAAACCGTGAAGAAGTCAACATTCGGCTTAACCGCTCTTTCGGCTCACAGTGCAGTTAGTTATTTCAGGATGACATTAATTTCTTGGGTGAAAGTTGGCAATGGCTCCTCGATGCTTATGATGGATCTTCTTTGGACTAAGGTTTCTACTATATCTTTCCATGTAAGTCTTGTTCTACGCAAAAACGCACAATCACACGTATATTCACATCCTGACCCAAACTACACAGTGAATGTACCTTTTTTGTCGGATACCCACAGCCTTCTGCCACAGCCAAGCTGCATGCGATCTTTCGTACCTGGCAAGCAGCGGCATTGCGGATAACGGTAAATTTTGAGGAGCAGAACGGTGACAATTTTGAATATCGAGGAAGGGGAATTGCTAAGCTGGTGCATTAGTTTCGCCTCTTTTCTTCGACGAATTTTTTTTCCACAACTTTACCGAATTACAACCTTAACAAGCGGTATAATCTCTACGATTGCCATTTTGCGCCGTCATGTTTGGCGCTCTTTTTTTTGCATAGCAAGAGCTTTCGGAGCAGGGGGAGGGGCGGGCATATGACAAAGTTCCTGAAGAACGTGATGGGTGGTGAGCCTCTTACCAGCAAAATTATCGAAATTTAAAGCGTCAGGCAAGATCTCGACCGTAGAATCGATAGTGGCTTCCAGAATAAGTGCAAAGAAGGTGTTTCGAATCAAATTACCTGTGATCCTACTAGGAAATCAAGAGGAAAAAGGATGATTGAAAATGAGGTGTCCGCGAATTTTTGGGTATTTCTTGCCTCCCAACTGCAATGAACACCTCTTATGCCAACAGCAAGAAAGAGTTGGATTTATTCTACAGGTGCATTAGCATATCTAGTTGTTACACTACAATTGCAGTGAATTATGATTCTTTGGAAAAACCGACAAAACTTTTGTAACAACCTAATATTAATATTAATATAATAATGTTATATGGTATTATATTAATGTGGTTGTTGACCTCTGTACATAGATTAACGCTCTTGAGAATCTACATGAACTTGAAATTCTTCAAGTAAAGGAAATAAAACATGAGCATATTATTCCAACATATCCAGAAACATATTTTGAATCAAGCATTTCTTCCGCAAGTGATTAGATAGACAAAGTTCTTCTCATCTTCTTTCTTCTTTCTTTCTTCTCGTTCTTACTAATAAATACTACTTCATGTTGCTTTTCTACTCTGTCCTTTTCTGTTCCGGCCCTCGGACAAGTTTACGATCGCAGCACACCTCGAGCGGGTAGTCAACTGATTCAAAACGGGCTGTTCTTATCTTCTGGTGGAACCATGTTGTTGCCAGGGTACATCCGGCTCGTGGCACACTTTTAGCGGGCTCCTGCATTTGGAAAGAAGGCATGAATTTGCAGTCCAGAACGATAAGATAGAAGCAGGTTCAATAGGAAAATGGAATTAACTGCAAAGTGGAGCGAATGCTAGCAGCAAGAATTCTAAAATGTCTGGCAAAACGCTGGCAAATACTGGTTGATTTGAGCACGCCGCTTGAGCAGCTGCTTTTCAAATAAGTGATTAACAAAACAGAGGTAAATCTACAAAACAAAGCTAAGGGGTCAGTGGTCCACAGGGTGTCACATGACTAACACCATTGGGGTTTACCAAGAGGGAAAAGCGGAAAAATGAGAGTTGACATGAATTCGCTATGGAAAAAAAAACTAAAAAGAGCTCCCAAACGAATTTTTTTCCCTACATTTAAGTACGCGCATATTTGTGACTCAGTTTTATTCTGCTTTCCATTCCCAGGAAGAGAAAAGCGAAGCGGATCCGAGAACTGCTCCCGTCGAACCCGGCGACTTCCTTGATTTTTCTTTATCTGTTGCTGATAACGTTGCATTCCAGGTTTTACGTAAGACATACGGCAAGAACTAAGATAACACATCGCCTATAAAACCCGATACCACACCCTCAGTGCACTACAGCACGATGTTGTAAGTTTTTCTGTGCAGTTTTGTGTCATGCCCACTTTCTAAGTGATGCCATTTCCGGTCTGCTGCGGCTCTTCTTGCTCTCGTCGGCACTGCCGCTGCGACCACTGGGCTCGATGCTATTCAGGTTAGGCGTTGGCTCTAGAACTTGCAATTTGATACTGAAAAATTTAAGGAGCAATGTGTGCATAATGACAAAATGAAAAACAAACTTCACACTCTTTCCATGCCTGTCTATAGAGTTTAATGAGTTCAGGGGGTGAGAATAATGAGATAAGAAAAGTTTGTTCTCTACCTCACCTGCAGACGAAAAACTTGGAAAGTTTCGGAAGAAGAGAAATGAAATTGCAAGAATTTCATTTAAATGTAGTGTATTATTTCATTTTTTGAGGTTTTTGTCTCCGATTTTTAGTTAATCTAGCTACTAATGTAATTATAAATGTGTACGTACATGAGTGACTCTCTGTTAAATGATGGGAAAAAAGGCTTGAGCCCCTTTCTTGAGAGCGGCATATGACGGGCACCCAAATGGGCTCCACAAGCAAGGTCCAAAGCAGTAAACTGAAAAAAAGATCTTTTCAACATTATTGTAGGGCTTCATGTGCATTTATTTGTTTATTTATTTATTTATCTATCTATCTATTTATTTATTCATTTATCCAATACACCAAAAAAAGGTACAAATAAAAAAAATAAAATACAGCAGTTAGTGCAAACTCGTAAATAGGTATATGTACAGTAAATGTATGTACCCTATACGTATGTGGGTAAAAATAAAACCTAACCGAATAACATTAAAATATGGACATTCTTTCTCCACCTAACGGCACTAAAGAACGGGGAATTTCATAGAAAAACAAGACAACCCATTGTACACAAACCACCATGAGATGATCAAACAAGCACCACTTCCAGTTGGCAGATGCTGTAAGGAACTTAAAGATGGTAGCCAATTACATAATTATGATCAGTACCTTCTGCCTATCCTAAAATACAGTTTGGGCCATAAGTTATGGTACATCGTTTGCTGGCTTATTTTTCTGTTGTTATGCCATGTTTCCTATTGAGTTAAGATTTACTGAATAGCGCTGGACTTCTATTTTCCAGCAACTAATACTCTCTGGAGACTTGCGGGATGAAAAGAAACATTTTGATAGAAACTTCCGACGGTTCATCATTTTCAACTGCTTCAAAGAAAAACCCCCTTTCAAATCCAGGTTTAAATCCAAAAATACTTTTAACTTTTCTCTATTCGGCAGAGGAAAGAGCAGGGCAAAGCACGAGCAACTGAAAGAGAGATAGTTGGCAAATGTGGTACGATAACTTATGCCCCACTTCATTCTCGGAAAGTGTGTCGCTTAGTGGTCAGCCGGGGCACATGCTTTTACTAGGGTATTTTGCTACAACACATGAGTTTAATAGTAGTTGCTCGTCGTGCAATCAATCTGTTTAGAAACAGTACAGTATCTGTTTTCCGGTTTCTGACGACCAAAAGCCCGTAAGATAAGAGAACAGACACCGCATTTTATCAGCGTGGACCTGAAACGTTGGACGGGACGGACTCGCTGCACCGTATTATTCAAGCATGCATCGGTGCTAAGTAGCTGGAGGCACGTGCTTGAGCATTAAGCGACTGAATTAATGGCCAACAAGACACCTTAGCTAAGGACATTAACAAAAGTGGTGATTAGCAAAGGGCAGCATGATGGTGGGAGTTCGCATCACAATTCTTTTTGATCCGTAACATTTTTCTAATGGATGTAAATCCGCACTTACCTTTGTTGTAGCTAAGATCGTGGTGATAACTGGGGCAAACATGACAAATCCACGACTAGCATTTGAACAAAGAGGCCACATACACCCATCTTTTGAGCGTGATAGTCAGAGATTAGGCTGTGGAGACTAACAAGTGTGAGAGGAACAAATGAGCAAGGAGCCAGAGAGGTTTCTACGCAGATTAGGCGGAATATTCATGGAAACCCCCACGTTTGAGCTACTTTGATATTTTTATGGTGTGAAGGACGCAGATCTCAATCAGAGTTGAAAATGCACGAGAAACACGAGAAATCCATGCAATCGATAAGTTTTTTCTCTGTGTTTTTCGAAGTAAAATGATCACACTATGGATCCCACCACGAAGGAAGCGCCGAGCCATAAGCTGCGCGCTCGATCAGCTTTGTCGAGCCCGTAAATTGGCGCGTCGTTGAAGTG
>KN727454.1:17122-27950 GCA_000816745.1 Ancylostoma duodenale
ATGTTTTCTGGAGTTAAGGGAGATGAAATAGCACAGTGGAGCTGCAGGTCCCATGTCAAATTGAGAGAATATTTGCTGTGTAAAATGGAGATATCTAGGCCACAACTGAATTATTGGAAATGGAACCGAACATGGGTAAAAACCGATATTGTGATTGTAAATAGATACAGGGAACTCCAACCGGTCGCAGACAGGGGCGGGATCGCGCCGCGGCTCTTTTGGGCAGAGACACAAGCGCTCTGCATGTGGCCCTGGTTTCTCTGCTTCTGCGGCAAAAAGCAGAGAGGCCAGAGCCACATGCAGAGCGCTTGTGTCTCTGCCCAAAAGAGCCGCGGCGCGATCCCGCCCCTGTCTGCGACCGTTTGGAGTTCCCTGTATCTTTTTGCAATCACAATATCGGTTTTTACCCATGTTCGGTTCCATTTTCAATAATTCAGTTGTGGCCTAGATGTCTCCATTTTACACAGCAAATATTCTCTCAATTTGACATGGGACCTGCAGCTCCACTGTGCTATTTCATCTCCCTTAACTCCAGAAAACATAAGGAAGAAGATACTGAAATTTTAATTGGTATAATTGTCAAAGTCATACAAATTTATCTGGAAATCCAAACATTGTGGAGTTTATATATCCATGAATGAGCCATGAAGTGCTCTTCCAGATAATTTCTCTTAGTTAGGCAAAGTCGTTCAGTGACACGTTCACTAGAACGGAGAATGTCAGTGCGCATTCTCCATTTACCAGCCCAATGTTACTTATTAAACGAATAGACAACACATAAGGAACGAGGAATTGGAACTGCTCTAGGCCCGAAGCTACAGGGTGACAACAAAGTCCTTGGCCAAGCTTCGCAATAGCCATAGGAACGCCTGTAGGTGAGACTGGTGGACCAAAATTTTGTGTAATATTACTCGATTTATGGGCTTTGAAAACCGTCGTTTTTCGTTAATGAGCAAGTCCCCATTCTTTCCGGAATAGGCCTCAAAACCTTCAGGAGTCGCATAACCTTGAGCCCGCACCTCCTCAGGGTCAATCCAACCCTACAGTTCTTACAGGATTTTAGCGATAGGTCCCATAATTATACAGAGGCAAGGTTAAGGTATGCGCTATAAAGCAACCATACAGTCACATCCAGAGAAGTTGGTGTTCAGGGGTGTGAGGCATGTCCCGTAAATGCGTCATATTCACCAAAGTCACCTCTCAACCAGAGTCTCATGGATTTTTCTTTGGAAGCAGATAGAAATTTGCTTCAGAAGGCACTTCCAAAGCATATTATGTGCGATTGGGACTCAGCAAAAATATATGATCACGGACTCCTCTACTGACAGTTAGAGCACTGACTTCACCTCCGTTTCTTCTCGAAAACTATGATAGATGAATACTTGGTCGTTTTTGCCCCCACAGAACGACAACAATCGGAAATAATGCTAGCAATAGAACTGCTTTCACTTTTAGTCATTCCCAAAAAACTATTCCCATTTTATGTGCTTTCTACAAAAATTTTCTTGTAAGAAATCGTGGCTGACCTCTTCTGGCGGCCCCGCTGATGACGAGCCCATATTTTTCAGGGGTAAATTCATCACACCTGCCGAATTTTTCATCGCAGAAATTTGCACTTTTGGTGAAATATAGAGAACCATATTGAGCATTCGCAACATTCTTCATATCAGTTCTCCTTTCCAGAAGAGGGTTACACCAACTAAACTGGAATGTTGCATTGGGAATTCCTTTCAAAAATTATCTGAGCGAGTACTATAGCTTACAAGACGTAGGAGATGCTCAATTTTAGATAAATCTAAAGCGTTTCAACAGTTTTCCTACAAAAAGTGAGCAGAGGGTGGGAGAAATCGAACATTCTACCACGCTTTGCGAGATATGGGCAACCGCAACTCCGCACTAGTTTACTTTCTGAAGCTGCCATTTTACTCAGAGACTTTGGCACCGTGCCAAATATTGATGGAATGTTGGCAGCAATGTATGCAACACAACCAACAACATTGCCACCAATTGTTCGCCGAATTTCCCAAGGAAAGTTTCTCTGAAACTTTTGGCCAAAGACTTTGTTGTCACCCATATAACTTATTCCAGGAAAATCTAAAACATTTATTTAAGACAACGTTCCGAGCGAAATTGTCGACTTTTTGGAAGGGACTAAATATTCAGGTGATCAACTCAGTCATCTATGTACGTATGCAAAAAAAAATAATAGAGGAGTGCAGTGAAATCGTTAACTCTAATTTGTTACCTCGCTTGTTAACTTAATTTGTTAACTTTTTGCGCAAAAGAATAATAAACCTACCATCATAACCGTGCTAATGTCTGAAAATTCAGCACGTACATACTCTCGCGAAGCTTGGCTTCTATTCGAGTGATACAGAAAGAAAATCCTATTCTGTTGGATTCAGTTTTTGATGCGCACTTATTAGAGCTAAAGGTTACCAATATTCAAAAGGTTCTTCACGGTACGCAGCATTAAAAGCTCTGGAAACAGGACAAAGAAAATGTCATTGTTAGTATTCTGCTGCATGCTGCAGAATAGTAGATTCGTCATGCGGAATTTGTTCGGAAATTCAGTGAAAACGATAAACTTTTAGCTGACAAAAGGAGCACTTATTTAAAATGGCAGCGATTCCGACGGTTTTCAGGTACGAGGCAAAGTGCAAATATCAACTCCAAAAAGGCGACCTTTAATAGAATGTGAGGACAAATCCAATCCTTATAGTGTGCGTTTTGGACCACAGTGCCCGAGAAATGCGTTTTATTACGGCTATAATTATTGAGGTTTAGAGTTAATTGTCTTCAGTACCGTATAAGCATGCACGGTAAACTAATTTGTCAAAAGTGCAGTGCAGTCAAAGAGTATCGAGGTAAACAGTTTCCAATAAGGTTTCGTGCAGAATCAGCAATGACATTATATCGCAAGAGCGATAGGGTAGCAATCTACCCAACAAGTGGGTGAGAAAGAAAGTTGGACCCGCCCCTCATTCCGCACAGCAGCGCTACGGGGTCGAGTTTGCTCTGCTGGATGATGAATAAAAAACGATAGCAAAATGTTCAGCAGAAAGAAAAAAACCAGAATTTGAAGAAAGAAGTAATATAATCGCAAAATTGCTAATAATTTTCGGGAGTGCACTAAGGTATGAAAACGATGCCAAATTTTGTCGATATGCGTATACCAGCCGTGACGAGGTTTTCCAACTCGGAATTCATCTTTGTTGATTTTGTCACCTTTTTCACCACACTGCTTCCTTTTTACATAGTCTTCAATTAATTCCAACATTATCTCAACGAAGAATGTGAATAGAGTTGCAATACGTTTGCTGAGCATATCATAACAACCTCTTCTCACTATCTCTCGTCTCTTGCAATAATATGCACATTGCATGCACATACTGAAACCTCACGCTTCAATGGTTAAACTAATGAAGTAGTGTTTTGTGCAGTAAGATCTATGAAACCCACATAAATCTCCCCCGCAAGAAGAGCTACTACAATGGGAAAGAAGACACCCATAACAAATTAGCGATGAGAAGCATCGATGATCATAAGGAAGCGGAACAGCCAATGACGAAGATGAACCTAGAATCACTTTTTCCGACTACTGAGGTGCAGAAGGAAATATGACATTATAGGCAATATGAAGATCCTCTCATATAAATCCTCTCATACAAATCCTGGTAGTGCAACAAAATTTTCTAGAGCGTAGTCGTGGAGGGACCAGCACGTGATCGCATGCTTTCATCGTGAGAATCAGTTACAGACAGTGCTTCGCAAAGATGCGAAGGTGACGGGACATTCGGTCGCTGTTTCATCATATGTAAGTGCATAGATTCACGAGGTTTTCATGCTGCACAATATAAGAAGCAAGATTAGCACTCTTCTACGTTCCTGTAACCCGATATAAGTTTCCTGCCACATGGGCACGCCATCATTTTGGTGACACAAATAGCCCAGGTATAGGACGCGCGGTATAGCGGTGATACCCAGCCGCCTCTTACACCTCGAACACAGCAGGCGTGCGCCGATGGAGCAGGGTACGCCATCCTCCTGTGCTGCGTAAAACTCCAAGATACAGGTCCATTGATGGAGGAGGGGTATACTAGCTCTCGAGATTGCGGAAAACGACATGATAATGATCCGTCGATGGAGAAGGAGTCTTCTGTGACTCAATAGTGGGGAGAACGTCAGGATACAGGCAGATGGAAAACGGTCGGATATGGGGCCTCCGATGGAGATCGAGTGGGTTGGCGTCCAGCATCGTGGAAAACCCAGACCTATGACCCCCTTCCCCCTCCCCCCCCCCACCACATCCGCCCCCCCCCCAGGAAAAGGGGTGGGCTTTGGCTCAATAACATTGAAAACGCCAAGATACGAGTACAACAGTGGGGCCCCACTACTACTTTTCCCACTACGGGCCGGTGGCCAGTAGTGGGGAAAGCGCCAGGGTGTGGGTTCGCCGATAGAGAATTGTATGTAGGTGCTGAACTGTGGAACGTCGTGCGAGGGGTACGCAACTCTTGGGCGTGAAGATGGTGGGTAAGAAACTCTTTCAAGAATGTACAGGGTGGCCCAAAATTACCCGTGCACTAAAATTTCAATGCTGCAACTAGGTTATCAAACGCGGAGAGCTGAAATTTCTGCAAAATTTTGCTGATGACTATAAATATCTTAAAAACTCATTAGACTTCAAAACAGCCTCATTAGCAGGAACGCTGGCTCTCAATTTCTCAGTGGGTTCTGCACATGATTCTCGCACGTATTCTTTACTGATTCCGTCCGAAGAAATTTTTTTGGGCTCCTTTCAGGGAGTACAAATCTTTGTGCTGATAGAGCAGGTTTTTCTCTCCAAAGAGACTCCAAAGAAAAATCCGTTGGATTAAAATTTGGGCAGTACAAAGGCCATTTTCCATGACTCACGAACTCAGGCAAACGCTCACTATGCTAATCTTTAACATTTTTTTGCCTCTTCTGCAGGAGCGGAACCCTGTTGCAGGCCATTCCTTCTATTTTCAAAAAGTCCGCATCTAGAAGATTCAGATCTGTTTTATAGAATTATTTCTCTGCACACAAGTTTAAATTCTAGCATCGGAATTCACAAAAACTAAGGGACCCTTGCCACTGGACATTATATGGCGCCAAGACCTCAAAGACAGGCGTTGACCTATTCTAGCAACAGTTCTGTCTTGGAGTAGGCCCAAGCTATAGATTCAACAGATTTGGCCATAACCCTGTCACACTCGGCGTTTGCTATAGTGAAAAGTTCCTCGCCAGCAACGACGACCGTGTGTTAGCGAGAATGATGAAATCGCTTCAGCATCTGCCTGCACAAATTCTTCCCGTTCTTTCTCAAAGTACCCGGTAAGGTATGGGTTTTTTGAGAATTGTAAGGATAGATGTTCAGCTTCTCTTACACAACTGTTCTCATAGGTCTGTAGTCGATCCTGATCCCTGTCACCATTTTGCGCAAGGAACATACGGATTTCTGTCGGTCCGGCTCCGACCAACCTTCACCTCCTTGGAAGTGGGTGCAGTAGTAGAAAGATATCTACTCTCTTTATTCTCATTGTTCCTCAGCTTTTCGAAGCTTTTCACTGTATCTTGAACAGTTTTTCGGTGCAGACAACGCTTTCACAATGCACGCCACAGACCTTCAGATACAGATGAATATTGGCACTGCATATGACGTTGGAGGCAACCATCACGGGATATCTATTGCTTGGGTATCAAAGACGAAGAAGGAAGTAACAGGAAAATGAGGAAAGAAGGCGAAAGAGTCTGGGAATCCCGCAGAAACGGGGGTGCACGGGTAATTTTCGGCCACCCTGTACACAGAATAGACAGCAAGATGACAACAACAGGGTTTTGAGGCCCTGTACTAAGAATAGATAGATAGGTGGTTCAGCTTTATTAGACGAGATGAGTGACTGCTCTTGGAGCTCTCTAGTATCGAGTATAAGGACTCGGTGACCCCAGCTGTACTTACAGCCGAGGTGGGCGGGGCCCCGAATGCGGGGTCATCACGGCTGGCGTGATGACAGCAACGTTTCGTTGTTTTTGAATGATTGCTCCAGTGCTCAATTGCGTGAAAGAGAACGTCTAGTTTGCTATTAGATTTTACCAAAGGGTTGACAACATGCCTCCTAGCACATTTGCGACAGTGTGCACAACCGGCTGACACGGTTGGTTCGACACGTGGGACCCCGTGCACTTGGGCACAAACGCATGCTTAAAGGTAGTGCGTCACCTCGTTTTTGTGCCCGATTACTGGCAGATTCTGGGTCCCCTAGACACGTTGATTCCAGTGATCTGCCAAAACCACCAAAAAACCCCTTTCCGAGGAAACCCATATTGGTTTATAGCGTGGGCGAGTTTCCTTCGGGACCCAACAGACGCAGCGCTGCAGCGCAGTTGGCGTTATTGATCGATCACGGCTTAACATGTTAAAAAATTGCACCGTATTAAAGGCAGCGCAGGAAAGGATTGACAAGGGAACTCGTAGACTTACGAACAGCTCCGCCCAAGTGGTCCGTGGACTGCAGTTTCAAACAATCCGAAAACGGGATATTCGTCATTTTTATGCGTTTTGACGTACATAGTTGGAATTAGTGTAACGAGGAGGTCTAGACTCTTTCTCTACAAGATGATGAGTTCTGCCCGCCAGAACGATTTTCGCATATTTGACGAGTACTGCTACACTAGTAAGAAGTATTAGCTCACGTTGTGTTTTTTGGAGCCGTTCGGTCTAATAATCATCTGATTTGAATGTTCTGATATTGCATTGCTGTGATAGGTAAAAAACACCTCGCAGAGCGAGAAACAGGTTGTTTTTCTTCAAGAACAAGCTTTTCCTGCACAATTCAATAAATAACTTATTCTAATGAGGTGAGCAAAGACAATGGGAGGTAATAGCCTTATCAACCATGACAAAGAATGAACGCCGACGTTTGGTTCTTGCCCGGAAGTCCAATAAATTCACATGTCACACTCATGTCTCCTCTAGCGTTGAACTTCCTGTTGATTTTGTGCTGCTTTGGTAACATATTTAATGAAAACGAGATGAATTATGGGAAAGTTGACCTGTAAGGACGGCTATATTTATCTATACACTGCATTTGATTACCGTAACAGAAAATTTGATTAAAAACTCTGGAGAATACTTCCTCCAAAACATGAGGACATTAGTGCAGGTGTGTGATAGGTCTTCGCTCACTTAGTATGAGAAGTTCTTGTTTTTAGCAGTCTTGCTTTATTCCCACGGAAGTTACGCCATACAACATGGAAACAGGTGTGGGTTGAAATACTATGACTGCCATCATCTTCCCGAAATTGTGTTTCAAAGAGCTAGCTGAACAAACAGAAAGGGCATCGTCCTCAAACTCCAGCTGAACGAGCGCTGCCGGCCACATCGGGCACGATCGAGATTACGATGGATTTATGCGTAGCATTTCCTGCCGCAGAGGACTGTAAATTCCAGAGAAAGAGCTCCTTTAGTGTTATTTGTGTGCATCTTCCATTCAATAAAGTTGTCGAAAATCGTATCCACATTCGCTATTGCATGCTGTACCAGTTCCACTAAGACTGGAACAGTCATTTTGTGGTCTCAGCGAACCTTGTGGCGAAGCAACAATCATTCAAGATCATAAGATACAAGCTTCACAACAGAAGAACTAAGAGCTCGACCATCAAATTTGAAGAATCCAGATCCTTGGTGAAGAGATCGGAAGCTTGACGACGAAAATTCTGGCCCAAGACTTCAGTGAGGACCTCTCAACCATCGTTCTTCCTCCCAAAAAGCTCTGAAATAAAAGTACTAAACACACACATTAGAAATTATATATCATATCATTATTTTACGAACCACAAGAACACAGCTATTCTGAGAGAATGAACGTTCGCAGAGATGTATGTTTAAGTGGACAGCCAAACATGCACAAGTATTAAACTGGTGCATAATGCGGTTTTTTTTTTCGTGACTTCCTTTCAGATACTTAGAAAATGGACGCTTCTTAAATGGTTTTTTCACGAGAATAATTCCCTTTTTTTCATCTGGTGAAGATGCTATCAAAAAGCTTATCTAAAATAGGCAACATACTCTACTACTTCGAGAAAGGCTGGAATGTAGCACAGTCATTTCGTGATCTCAACGAAATTCTGGCTCAAGAACAATCAACAAAAGAACAGTCAACACTATAATCCAAGTCAAAAAATGTTTAAGTAGTTGAAATAGGGCGTTGCAGTCTTCACAGATAAATAAGGGAGAGCTCGGCGGTCAAATTTCTACAAGAAGGGACCTTTGGCAGCCGTGGAAGAGAAGGAGGTTCGTAGGACGGGATTCCTCAAACGAGATTCTTCACTGCAGAAAATCGGTGGAACACGTCTAGCTTTGTTTCTGTCTGAGAACTCGAGTGAACCCATTCCGCCAATCTCCATGCTTTTAAGAGAAAGAACGATGGTCGAGTGGTCCACATTGAAGTCTTCGGCCATTTTCGTCGTCAACCTTTTGACTTCTTCCGCGGCATCCACAAAGTCCCGTATGCTTGAAATTTGATGAACGACCTCTTTATTATTTGGTTGTGAAGCTTGTATATTATGATCTTGAATCATTTTCCAACTTGACTTTGATGATTGTTGCTTCGCTGAAAGGTTCGCTGAGATCACGAAATGACTGTGCTGCATTCCAGCCCTTGCCGAACTGGTAGAGCACGTAATGGCGAATGCAGCTACGATTTTCGATAGCACCTCTACTTTATTTTACTGAATCTCTTTATAACAACGGCAGGATTCAGGTTGAGCTTGCGAGGAGTTCCGCAGTTCGCTAGATATCTCTTTTCTTCTTCTAGTCCACTTTGATATTATATTATTTGCTCTCCCATGGAACATTCCCATGTCGTCGAGCCTTCGCTTTTCGAAACCCTTTCGGAAATCCATTAGGTTTCACCTCATGTTCTTCTCACAAAAGAATCAATAGCCTCAGTGTCGCGAACGTGATGCTCCGCTCCTCGATTTAGCAGTGGCCGGGAGCACCGCTCTGCCGCGCCCCGCGGCTAATGGTTGCCGTCGCGGCGTTGCTACGCACGCCGCTACGGCAGTTATAGCCGCCTTCCCTCCATAGGCTCCGCCCACTCCCAGAGACGGCCTATATAGGGGCGCCGCTCTAGCTAGCGGCGGCAGTCGTATGAGAGTTCATCGCAAGAGCCGATCGATGATGGGAGCTGGCGGACCCTAGAGGTCCTGCACGGTATCGATTGATGATGGAACGACGATGGACGGTAGAAGAATATTTTCGAAATAGGGTCGATTGGAAGAAGATTGAAAGAAGAACGCGTAAGTGCCGTAGCAGGACTGGGGGGAGCTGCGCCGTAGCCATGAAGCCTTGGCAGCGGCGGCAGGGAGTTAGAGGGCGTGGTCCTCTAGTTCTTTCCTCTCTTGTATAATATTATACTATCTAATAGGTCCCCACTCTGAGCCCCCGTAGGATCCCTCTAGTAGTAGTAGTATTAGAAGTAGTCTATTATTGTAGTATTATGTAGTTAATAAACTTATGTAATCTAACTAGTGTATTACTCCCCCTGTGTTAGGGTGCGTTGCCTTAACCGGCCATAAGTCGCCCTAATACAGCCTTCGTATTCCAACGGCCATAAACTTCTTGGGTACCAGGGTGGAAGCCGAAGGTGAGGAGCCCTGGTACGGTTACGGCATTATGCGGTGCATTATGGAGCGGGGAGATGGAACCCCCGGAACCAACCCTAGGTAGGGGCGCCACCGAGCCGCAACACTCAGGCTTTACGACCACCAAACAAGTTTCAAATCAGCTGAGAGCCCTGAAGTTGAGATTCAACTAAAGGTAAACGTACGGATATATATATATATATATATATAATATTAGGTTGTTGCAAAATCGATGTTGGATTCCGACAGTTTAGTTTGAATTGTCATAACCCGGCTGAAACTGAACATTTTTAATCGCTTTAGTACCCATTTGAATCAGCGCATCTTCTCCATCTTTCCGCTAAATTTTGGTTTCATTGGATATGGAGCCAAGGTTTTTGGAGTGAGCAAAATCTGCAAAAGGTTTTTAAGATGAGGTATATTCATGGCCTACTCTTCCCCTCAGAGATGGGTCCAACCATCTGAATTTGTGGTTATCTGTAGGCGAACAGTCGAATGAATAAGATATGCAAGGGAGAGTTTCGATCTCCGCTTGCATCTACCTCCAGAGCGTCTGGAGTGCAAATGGTGGTCGTGAGCTACTGTACAACACTAGATGGTGAATCAAGGAAAATCCAATTGTCCAATTTTTCCACCACGCGCATTCCTCCGATGGCGCCAAAAATGACAAAATAATGGACCCCAAGGCCACCTTCAAGATAATGAACAGGTCTCCTGGTGATAGCTTCCACCATTGCTTTCAGAACGGCGTTGACGTCATCTAATTTTAGTCCACAACTCTGAGGCACATATCCCCGAAACTAAATGATTTGGGTAAACATTGGGCTACCACTTTATTGAGCATTCCCTCCTGCATAGGTAGGTGGCATTTCATGTCCAAGCCGCTCCCTTGCTACCGAGTTCGAATCTACGAAACAGTTTGGGACGAATTTTAGCGGACGAATACACTTTGATTCACCCTCTAAAAACCCAATAGAAGTGTGTAGGTCTGAATAAGATCGGAAGGGCAGGAAGAGGAAGAAATGGGCTTTAGAACAGACACAAAATGTATGGTGGAAGCACCATTTCCCATTCCGAAGCATTGTTCCAAACTTCATAGTTCAAAAATCCGACATCGATTTTGCAACAACCTAATATATATATATATATATATATATAT
>KN727455.1:10091-24043 GCA_000816745.1 Ancylostoma duodenale
AAAAGTGAAAAAAAGCAGCAAAATCAAAAAAAAAAAAAAAAAAAAAAAAAAACGAAGATACCTGTCAACTGTGATGCCGATGTCAGACTTGATGAATTCTCGATGAAATTCGCCCCACTTTTGCTGAACTGCAGCCACGGTTGGTTGTACACGAGCCCAATAGCCGCTGAATACAACGCCGTACGTGTTCCGCGCGTTCGTCAAAAACAGGGGAGACGGACTCTTGAACTCGGACAACTTCGTCAAGTCAGCACAAAGCGGCTGCAACAAAGCGTTTCAAATGAGAAACGGGAAAACCACAACATCAAGAAGAGGGACGCTAACCTTGCTACCCTTGATATTCTTGGCGCCATCAGCACAATTTAACAGAATTCCGACGGTTGCAGCGAGGGAGGCGAGAATGCCAAAAGTTATACCGAATTTGATGAAAGATCGAATCACTATAACAGTAAGCCTCTAAACAGTTCACAATAAACGAACAAATACAATAATAAGGCTCCAAACATGAATTATAAGAAAATCACGCAGCAAGTACGGGGAAAAATCTCCAAAATTCAAATGAAAACTGAAAAAGCACATACTTCTAGAGAGGAATCCACGTTGTGGCTTGACTACTTTGACCGCTTCCTTCTCTCTTCTCGATTCCTTAGACTGCGAGAATTTCGGTTTGTTATTTGCGTGTGAAACCTCTGAAAAAGAAACTCTCAATAAGAATTTTCATTTTAAGCAGCCTAACTTTTTAGGGAACGGGTCTGAAAGGAACACCTGAATTTCATTAGTAATAAATCCTGCTGTAAAAATCAACAAATGTAAAGAGAACGTTTTCTTTTATTACTGAGAAAAAGAAGCGAGAAAGGGAGCTAAACAAATTTTACTAAGTAAAGAAATATGTGCTGAAGACTATCTATGTTTGAATGGATCTTCTGGATAGCCTTCTCATGAAAAAGAGAAATAAACTTGGAATCCTGCGAGTAAAAATTGACCGAAACTGAACACTTGGCAAAAAAATCATTCACAACCTAACCTTAACTGAAAGTTTAACAAAGCGAAAGATTAGATACCAATAAAGTAATTACAAAGGTAACAAGATCTTCACTATGACTCACTTTGCCGCGACATGTTCTGAGTTTACTTAGTGGAAGCCGTCTGCAGCAGCAAAAAATCGACCAGAGGTGGCAACTGCGCCTGCTTCACTAGGGATAGCAGGCAATTCTCATCGATCACGGCCCGAGTGACCCACCTCTTTATCGCCGAACGCGCACCCACAGATAGTAATCATAGCGCTCTATTCGGCGATACTCTCACATTGGGAGTATGACCACATCAGTTGGAGATATACTATTTATGCTCCTGCGTCATTTCATTGTTGAGTTTTTGTATTTCACAGTAAAGGAAATGCCAAAATCTTGAAATCTTCGAAAATTGCTGAATTCTTTCTAAACATAATTTTAGAGCATGTGTTTTGGCAAAGATCTAGTTAAATTCGTAATCACCTCAGTCGTATTAGGTTCGCTGACAAATTCTGCGATACTTCATATTAACTTCTCTAAAATATGATAGCAACGTGATAGGTAGGACTTTGTATCACTCTAAGGTAGAGTACCATTTCTGTAGCTTTTATCTGCACGCCACAAAATAAATCAGTCTTTTAATTAATGTCTCTCCTCTCACATAGGGAAGATTTTTTGAGAGAAGTCGTCACTGGAGATGAGATTTGGATAGGCATAGACTTCCGGGTCAATTTTGATGCCAGTGCAGATGGCTTCACTATGTGGATTTGCTTGCAACGTCGTCGAAATCGCATTTGCAAGAAAAGAAGTAACCACTTTAGGATTAGAAAGAGATACTCCAACACAAATTTCCGCATGATAGCGTAATGGATAGTAACGGACGCTGCCTACTCTCTCTACACCATAAACCGGTTAACGTCATCAGAAACACAACTGAAATGAGAAAGTTGATCGCCTATTGATAATGTTTGCTCGTAAATTGCAAAAATGAGCTGGCGTAAGACTCAGGACCAGGACAAGAAAATTCTACTTTGGCCAGCATATTGCCAGAACTAGTCCCGTCTAAGAACCATCTCCTTATTGCGTTGGAGAGCCTATTCAAAAAAAAAAAAACTGATTTCGATAACCAACATTAACTCAAAAGCGAGAGCTGCAAATTCTTGTGTGCGTAATCACGCATCCTATCAAGGAAAGGAATAGCATAGGTCTTACAATAAGATAGCATCGGTTAATACATATACCACTAGTGGAAATTTTGATCTGGTACAGGGCCAGGATGCACCACTGAGATTACCCAGGGTACACGTGTTGACGCCAGTGTTTGCGGTGGTTAAACTTGCCAGATGTTACAACGTTTACCCTGAGTAATTTTAATGATGTATGCGGTCTCGGAAATGTATATTTGAGAAAGACGTTGCGAAGTTGGCGTAACTTTCTAACCCCCCGGCTACCAGGAACTGTTCAAGGCTAACCTAAGCTGGAAGAGAGAACGGAAATAGGAAAATATCCTAAAGATGTAGAATAGGAAATGGAAATGAAATACACGAAGTACTGCTGAACCAAATTTTGTGCCTCACTAGAATATGAGCGTGGAGAACAGTGCACTAGCAACAACAGGAGGAAATATCATTCGATAGCGCACCAACCATTGCTCACATTATCGAAAGATAAACAAGGTAATATGTAAACAAAGCCTACAATTTAAGGCAAACATGGTGGCACGTCGATATTCGCGCTTATTTCGTTCAGACCAAGCAGGAAATAATCAAGTGAGCCGCAGAGAGAACAGCAGAACGTCTGTCATCCAGAAAAATAATGTTTACAGTGCTCAAAGCTGACTGTTCCAACAACCAGATAGTAGACAATCGATTTCATCAGACATATTCCAGAATGTAATCCAAGGATAGCCAAAAACGATGGTGAACCAGACATTGGTGTGAAAAGCGTAGAAAACCGTAAACAACCAACCGTTATGCTTAACAGCAGCAGGATGCTCTTCCTTCTTGTTATGATGTTTCTTCTTGTTCCTGTGAGTCGGCTCTTTGCCCTCTCCTTTCACCTCTTGAATCTTTTCGTTCACCTTCTGTTGTTTCATCATCTGCACAGAAACACAGATTAATGCAGTGAGATTGAATAAGTAAAACAATGAGTTCGTTCGATGTGCAGCAACGTGTCAACTACTCAATGGGGAAAAATATTCCGAAAGTATACGCAGTTCCAGGGAGGCTACTCTCTATGCTCTTGGAAATCAATACGATAACCACCGCTGCCTTCATCGCCCTAATAGTTCTGCGGTCCGTCTCGCAAATTTCTCGCGCACATACATAGAACTACGACAATATATTGTAACCCATAATAAATAGAATGAGGGCGACAAACCAGATTGTTGTGCTCCCTCGACATCTCTTTCATATAAGCAACAACGTTCACAGCGGCTTGTCGACACTCCTTCTCGCTTCCACAGTTACCCGTAACCTGCAAAGGTTTAGTTGAATGAGAAGAAGCATCTGATCAGTTTAGTTCACATAAGTAACACGAATGCCTTGTAGCCACATTAGTCAACCGCAAACCTTTTCAGGAGCAAATTTCTGCAGATAGCGTCGTATTCACCACGCCTGATGTATTAAAAGGAAAATTGTCCGAATAAGTGAAAAGTACCTTCAGTAAATCTGGCACCAACGGATTTTTCTTCAGATCAAGCCACTTCAACGCGTTAAGCTTGGAAAATGAGAGCGGTAATTCCTGTAAAACGTACTTGAGGATTTCAAATTATAGTTGACGAGGTGCTAAAATCGAACAAGAAAGGTCATTATTTCACTGTAAGGGTGAGTAGACATGCCTCAATTTGATTATTGTAAAGATCAAGATGTTCCAAATGAACAAGAGCTCCAATATTATCAGGAAGATGATCAAGCAAGTTGCTGCCCAGCTCGAGCCTGAAATAGGAATGGTTGGATTTGTCGATGCAGGAGTGCATTCGATTTTATTTTAATCTGCAGCTGAACAATTACTCTCAGCCCAATCGTTTTCAGCGCATCACACAGTCAAACGAAGAAACTGCATTATGAATGTTTCCATATTTCAAAAAGCTTGTCAGGAGAACTTGTTTGAAACCATTGAATGTATGAACATGTTGATGTCGTTTCATATGTTGATGGTAACTGGTATGTTATTGTACTTATTTACGCGTGGCTTAGCCCGCGTCTCCAAATAAATAAATAAATAAATAAATATGAGCATTCCAGAAAAACTCCAGCGCTATTACCTTACAAGTCGAGTCATTTGGCACAACGAAGGCGGTAAGACTGTGATCTTGTTCGAACCAAGATCGATGTGAGTCAAGCGTGGAACCTGAAAAGATGAGAGAACGCTCGAATAGATTATACAACAGTGGGTAGGTTTCACATCAAGGAACACTGTATTCGAAAAGTAAGATATATAGCTACGTTAAATAAAGAATTGAGCAGAACAGTAGCGAGGAACGCATTCAGACTAAGAACTTTCAAGCTGTAACATAACTCCACCCCGTTTTTCCATTATTTGCAATTTTTCTTCAAACGGTTAATAACTCCATGGAGCCAGATGCAGTACTTCATTTTAAAGCTTACATATAAGTTACTAAAGAATGTAATTCTACTTTGAACTGTGATCCACGGCGGTCGCCGATAAATTTTCCACGTGTAAGCAGCTACAGAATATTTTCTTCATATGTATTATGATTTTACTATATTCCAGTAGTCGAGGCTTGCTGCACGCACTCCACCACATGCACTGTGACACTCTGACTGTCTGCGCATCCACACATTTCACTGATGTCACCGCTTATATTCTCGTCCGACCTGTCTGCTGTTCTAGCCTGTCCAAATATCTGGTGGAGAGCGCGTGCGTAGACCTCGGCTGCAGGAGTTTCATATAAATAGTGGGAACACTTCTAAACCAGGCGAAAAAAAATAATGCTAATGCTGCACATGGTTTAACGTCGAATGCATGAATTTCGGAGCTACTGGAGGAAACCCCAGCATCAAAGATAAATCACGCCTTTGATGGCTTGTCTCCTTTGAAGTGAGAATATTATCGCCATAATTGCATTTGACGACAAGTGAAACATGATACGTTAAACACAGGGTCAACGGATCTATGAATGCTTAGTGTGGCCAAAAAGCTCTACAACTGAAAACCGACGTGCCAAACACGCTCCAAATTTGTATTAAAACCTAATAAATATCAAAAAAAGAACACATGCTACAAGTTAGTAACTGCTCCAATAATCTCTCTTTGGATAACACGCCCTAACGACTTCCTCTGACGTCGCCTCACGATGGATGGCTTCCACGATAATCCCTCAGCAAGAAAAAAAAAGAAACAAGTATAGAGCTTTCTCATGAACTGGTCTGCTTATAGGAGGCTGTTCTCGTAATTCCAACAAATCCGCCCCTAACTTTAATGTGACCTCAACAATAAAGGTCTCTATACATATTGCTAAATGTCCAGTACCTGCGGCAAGGCTTTAGGGACAAGGGTTAGTCCTCGTGCAGAAAGGTCGATTTCGTTATCATCGGCAAGATCCTTCAACTCTTTCAGAGAAATTTCTGACATCTAAACGAAAATAATGCTTTTTCAAATAAGTAAAAGTGGTTCCTCCGAAAGTTACGCTGAAATTCGAAGCCATGTAGGAATTGATGAAAACACCGACATTTCGAACGCATCAAATGCTAATAAAACGTTTATTTCGTCATTTCACAAGGCACTGCCCGTCATGTGTACAGAAGCACGGATTACCAATAAAAAGTCAAACCAAAACCTTGGATCATTAAACTACGCATAGAATATTACTATCAATGAGCAAGAGATTCTTCCAAATGGCACCTAAAACACATACAGCAATTATAATTCACTTTTAACTGAAGCCTTCTTTTTCTTTGAGATTTTCTTCTCCTTCTCCTCAGCTCGCTTTTGTTGTTCCTTTCGCTCTTGTTCTTCCAGCTGCTTTTTGGTACGTTCCTTGTCATACGGATTCACAAAACTGAAGAATTTCACGAGTTTAAAGAAAGCAATGACCGTTGTAGAATCAAATTCCTTACTTCTCAGGTCGAGGAATAATTTCGTGTTGTTGTGCCATCAAATCCAGAACCTTGTAAGTGGCTCTGTCACAAAGACCTGAACAAAAGAGTAAGCACTAGTACTAGTAACATCTAATATTCAGCAAGCTAAATACCGCTTTGTTTCGCGTAGTTGTAAGCCCAAACAACAACAGTACGCAGTTTCCGATTCCTGTGCATCACATTCTCCAAGAATGGAGACCTAACGGATAAATCAGCAAAGAAGGCAATGTTTTCCAACACCTGAAATAGGTGCAACTGAGATTAGCCTGTAACATGAAACGTTACTGCCTTATCCAAGGTACTTTTCTACCTCGTTAAAAAAAAAAAAACGAGGTAGAAAAGTACCTTGGATAAGGCATTGCTCAGCGTTTCGCTGTTGTGTGGATATGGATCAGTTGCGCGATGGCCTATCCGTTCCAGTGTCTCGCGGTTTTCTTCCAATATTTCCTTCACATTTTTAATAACCTGTAAGGAAACAAGGTAAAAAATTGTGAAGTTCACCAAAGAAGTAGGTCCACTCACTTCTTCAACGTAACGTCTTCTTTTAGATTCTTCAATATTAACTATGGATTCGATCGCACCAACTTGATCCCTTCGTTTTTGCTTGAAAAGCTCCGTATCTGTGAATTGGAAAATTCAGCAGCGAATAATAGTGTATTAACAAATTCAAAATGAAGAAAAACGAAAGGAATAAGGACAAATTAGGATGTGGGCATGGCAACTGCTTTATAAAAGCAAAAGGTTAGCGTGTACATACTAAGAAACGAAAGTTATAACCGTACACATATTTTACTGACGCAAATATAGTTGAAAATAACTACAAAATGACTTTTTTCGAAGATGTACATCACGTATGGTTCCTTTTTAAGGTCCTAACTGAACAAAAGAATCATCATAGCCTCTATTTATTGAGGAATGTAAAACTGCTTGAAAAACTCACACAATTTCCGATGGTCCACGTGTTCGTGGCCTTTGGGCGTCACAACCTTGTGCTTCTCCGACTTGTCGACATGTCTGTCGTGGGTGTGGTCAATTTTTGCAGCAGCATCACACAATAGGCATGCGAGCACCACCAAAACAGGGGCGGATGTCATTCGGAAGCAATCGATACGTCCAATCACACAGTGAAAGGAAAACTACCGTTCGAACGGTTGAACGAGACGAAAAAGCGACCCCTAATGTTTACCCACCTCATCGTGGGAATGCGATGCGCAGGGCGTGTGAACTATTAGGTTCTGCGCAGAAGTGGAGATTGACTAGGTGCGCGATGCGACTGTGAAAAGGAGGAAAAAAAGCTGTAAGATACAGCAAAGACAGTGAAGCAGCACAGAGCTCAAAGCTAATAAGTTTCGAGAAGCAACAGCAATGCTGGGTCTCAATTCGAAAACAATTATTAACTTTCAGAAACTTCAGAGAATTTGCGGATATTTCTTTTGTTATCAATAAACATCGCCAGTTCAGAAAGAATCATAATGAAGCGACGATGGAAGTATTAACGGTGATGGAAGTGATGCATATCGACTACTACGCTGCCTCGCTCGGGTGGCTTCCATTCGGAGCGATTTCAGATAGCAGCAATTGCTGGCGAACTCTTCGGGTGCGCCGATAAATCAGTTTCATCAAGATGCAATTAGTTCTCCCTTGAGAGGGGGTATCCCTGGATTTCGTTAGCAATCGCGATTTATGATCGCTGCGATTGGAAGCGAGAAGGAACGCTCCGGCGATCGCAACGACCATACATCGCGATTGCTGACAAAGTCGAGGGATACCCCCTCTCAAGGGAAAACTAACTGCATCTTAATGAAACTGATATGTCGGCGCATCTGAAGAGTCTGCCAGTAATCGCTGCGATCTGAAATCGCCCCGAACGGGAGCAATTCAAGCGACACAACGTCGTGACAACACAACACGCATCTTCTCCAACCAAAGCTAGCAAGCACCCCAAACCCTGATGAATCTAGAGATGAGTAAACGACCTCATCTGACAACCAACCCAAGCTGCATTCCCGACAAAGTAGGCGCCACCACGGAAAAGACAGACGAATGACATTTCAGAAAGAGACGTCAGAACAAAAAATGGAAAGCACGTGATATGCGAACAGACCACACTGATATGTGACTAGACGTGGCAAACCACATATGATTAGCCTAACCACAACCATTCTTAAAATGACAGATGACTGCCGAAACACGAGAAAAGCCCGACGGGGCAAAACTGCTTCGTTTCTATGGCTCTGCTTCCACGCACGTACTCACGCAAAACCATTAAAGTTTGAATTTGAGAAAAGCGCGCGCAAACGAGCCTGCTCTGCCATGGCGACGGAGCGCGGCGACCAGTCTGATCTACATCGAAGTTCTCAGTAGTAGAACCAGCTTCTTCGCAATTACTAGTTGCTTGATGTTAAAAATGGCTTGTCATACCGATTAAAATGTAGGTTTGAACTTCAAAATATTGGATGTGAAAACTGTCTTCGTTCACGCTACGATAATTTACATACTGCCATCATGGCCCATGTAAGTGGCGTAACTGAAGGACATTTCGCGCGCAGGTATTGATTCACTGACTTTGTCAAAGTACTTCTAAGGGTTTACTGTGCTCAAGCCTTTATTCATGTTCAGCATGTCAGACAACCCCAATGAACTTCGTTCCACCACGCCGGAGCGAAACAAATGAAAAATCGATAAAATCAGTCAATCGATAATGGTCGCGCGCAAACTCTGATGATTATGCAGCACGAACGCGGCCCAAATGGCGTAATGGTTCGAGTAGAAACCCAAGCAGCAGCGGTTCCCAGTTGCTGCTGTCCCCCCCCCCCCCCTCAATTGCTGCCATCCCTCAGCAATAGCTGCTAAAGGGACGAAATCCTGAGCAGCAATCGGGGAGAGGATGGCAGCAACTGGGAACATTGCTGCAAAGGTCTCTACTCGAACCATTACGCCAATCGGCGAGCGTTCGTTCTGCACCATAAACAAAAGACGGACGGTATTTTCAGTATGTAGGTTTCGTGCTTATCACTCACCTAGCATCTGATTTCGTCACTGTCGCGTCGGCGCATGACGAAGAGAGAAGGATAATTTTCTGCGCGCACTTGTGGCATCGAAAACGCTTCGGCACTGGTACAAGATCATCTTATTTAGAATAGCCTATTAAAATGTTTGAATAGTCGGGTACTGCAGGAGGTTGGTGAAAAACCTCTGTTGGTACGGCCCCGTCACGCCTGTAGTACAACTTCAGAATCAATAAATCAATAACCACGTGGTGCAAAGTGGGCCTTCAGATTCGTGATCAGCGTAGTGAGAAACCTCTGTGAGTGCGGTTCCGCCACACCTGCAGCAAGCACAGCTCGCGAAAAATCAATAAAATCAATAAATCAATAAGCACGCGGTGCATTGTGGCCGTCAGATTCGTGACCACCGTCGTGGATTACCCCTGTATGCCCATTTTGATCAGGATTAGAGCTAAACTGAGGAAAATTGATAAAATCGATTGATAAATCGATATCCGGATCGATACTATCCGGTAAACAGTGTCCTAGGCCTTCCGCCCTATTCGGATGGTGTCCCATGTTCCCAAGGCACCTTCTTCACCACCTTGCTTACAGATGCATTCCTATAGTTTGATTTTGGCGCCCACGCGCACCGTCCAGATTTTTGAAAAAAGTGTTGTAAGCGTTTCTATGTTTTATATATAGATAACCGCGTGGTGATGACGGCGCTTCTGAGTCCGTAAGAATGCGCAGCAGGGGTAAGAGCAATTTAGGCGAAGAGGGAGATGCGGGCGGGGGCACTCATGTCTTGACTCACTAAGCCTAAGGAAGGATACTGGGGGCCCGGCAACTCGTAACAAGATATATGCTCCCAAGTCCGGTCTTCTTTGAACCTCGGCATAATATTCTCATATTTGTATACTTGTCGATTACACTGGTGTCGATTACGAAGTAGAAGCGACGATTCTTGCATTTGAAACTGAGATATGAGCATGCAAGACTCTTGAGGCCTTTTGGATTCATGCCAAAAACCCGAGAATGAACCGCAAAGAGGAGTGCCCCACTATCACCAGTGAGCTCTATTCATATCTCGCACTGTGTAAGATTTGACTCGAGATATGACTAAAGGCAGAATGTCTCCTACTGTTTCCAAGTCCAGCTTGTTCGGCCGGAAGATTTCACTTGTCGGCGGACTTGTGAGGAGGTGAGTGAGTTGCCGCTGGGGTTATTCGTAATTTTCGAGTATAATCTGGATCGACAGTTTTCACCGTGCTACCCCGACGAGCGGTCGACTATTTTTCCATCCCGATTCTATGAAACACTAGCAGTACGGAAAGAAGACTCCGACCCAATACGCAATGGGCCAGCATGGGTCATATGCCGTCCTCCTCAGCCGGTCGCCTACATCTCCGCCCTACATACGTTTGTTTGTTGTTCAATCGTGTCCGCTTGAGAATGGCTTCGATGCTTCTGTGAAGGATGTGTTTTGATGTTGCTGCCACATTTGGGACAAGGATTCGAGGCAGAAGACCCTGATAGAAACAGCTTGACGTGTAGAAGATCCCAAAAGGAGAAGATCCAAGCGTATAACGTCCAAGTTGAGGCAACAGATGTATGAAGAGATTAAGCAAACCGCTGAACTCTCCGACGATGTCATTCGTTCCATTGCGATGTAGAGAATGAAGAATAGAGAACATCTGGATCGAAGTTGGATTGGAAAGGTGTTTGTCCGAGTGCTTTAACGGATCAGTTCGACTCTTCCAGGCTCTGACGAAGGCGAAGTCGCCGAAACGTTAGCCAGTAAAAGAGTCCAACAACCTCGTGCGTCGCTAACAGAAGTATACAAATATTAGACACGTATGCCGTCAAATAC
Source organism: Ancylostoma duodenale (assembly GCA_000816745.1). Taxonomy (NCBI): domain Eukaryota; kingdom Metazoa; phylum Nematoda; class Chromadorea; order Rhabditida; family Ancylostomatidae; genus Ancylostoma; species Ancylostoma duodenale. Next base: position 21,064 of record KN727455.1, read on the forward strand.
AGTTCCTGACTCTGATCTCAAATCCGTTTACCTTATCTGCTGCGCAGCATTATGTTAAGAGTTACATGAAATTATTAAAGTCTACCCAAGGCAGCCTAAACTTGGCTTCCGGGATATATTCCACCAAAAGATTCCATGAAACTACCCGAATTCATAAGCTTCAATTACAATACAAGCGGTATCTTCTTCAAAAACCACGCGTTGTCGGAGAATTCGATTTTTTGCACTGCACGATTATAACTCCCTTCAAACAAATGCAGGAGGAATAAACTGTACACAGTCAGAATCAGCAGCTCTTTTAGTTCCTTATGGTAAGTTTACGGATCTCATAACTTGAAAAATTTGATACTGATCCTGCATTTATAACAATTACGTGTCCACTAGGCACGTTGCAGCGAGCTCGATGGGTCAAGGCAATAAAGGCTCGTTTTAATCGCCACCCACACTGGCACTTCAATACTGCTGCATCATTCAATTGAGTTTTTATTGAGTTCTCATCGCCATATTCGTGGTGGGTAGATCATGGCGATCTCAGTGACACCCCGCATGGAATTTTCTTCAAGCAAAATTTCTGTGGGATTAAATGACTGTCAATTCTCAAATAAATTCCTTTTTCATTCACAAAAGAGGCTAATTAACAGATTTATTCATAAGAAAAAAGAAAGAAACATTAACTTCCAAGCATGGTGGAGCAGATTTGGAACAACTTAAACTTTAAGGGGAAAGTCGTGCAAATAATAGAATTCTAATCAGTCTCTAAATATCTATATAATTTACATATTATACTGCACAGCACTGCCTAGTCGGACTCGATTTCTAAATCAGTGGAGGAATCAACAGCATCGCTGCTCTCAACACCCCTTTGACAGTTGGTCTCGTCATTTTGTTCAGTATTCCGTTCCGAGGAACTGAATAAAGAACAGGGTCTGATACGAGTACCGCAAGATGGGGTTCTATTTCCAACTCCGTGGGTCAGCTTCCGCTTCAACCGGCGTGCTCTTGAGTTCAGCGTTGCCTTCACGGCTCTCCAGGCCACCTGTCTGGATTCCTCTGGTAGAAAGTAGTATTAAACACGCACTAAAACATTTCCATATGGACACATATATAGGAATAGTAGTGTCGAGTGAAAAACTCAATACCTTTCGGATGAAATCTACGCGGTCTGCAGTTGCTATACGCTTGTCAACATGCAACAGCAAATCCTCACTCTCCTCATCATGAACTTCTCTTTCTAAGTCTAAAGCGAACTGGGCCATGTTTCCACTACGCAAGTTTCTTGGAGCTTGGCTTTTGGAAACGTACCAGTAGTCAAGGTCACCTAAAATGGTTGGGAAAATTACCTTGTTTAAATTTTTTCTTCCATTTGTATATTTATAGCACGTACCGCTGCTGTTTTTAGAGGCAGCCGGACCTCGCTTAAGAAGCTCTCTACCTACTGCTACAACTTCTTCAAGCATTCGCATTAATTCTTCTCCCGTTCGGCGCTGGCTACTCTCAAACTCCTTGGTAGGGACCTCGAATCTTAGCTCGTTCAAGCAAACTAAGATCTCTTCTTGTTGGCGACCAAATGTCCTTATCATCTCCTCGAGATTAGTAGGACTTGGTGGTGACGGAAGCTCCGTTAAGGTAGCATTCTAGTATTTCGTCGTATAACTATAAATATTTGCCGAAGGACTAGAGCAGATTTTTTTGAGAGGAGGAAAAAACCAAAAGAAAGGAGTCACTCGGCAAAAATTCAACTAAATACCTATGTGAGTTTGTCCCCTCCACTGTCTCGAAGTCACCTTCACATAAGAAGCCTTCACACGAAACCTGGCTCACTTTCTCCTCTCATAATTGCATTGGTCCAATACAAAGAATCTAATGAAAAATTAGATGTCTTGAAATCCATATAAGAAAAGGTGCAAAACCTTCGCATTGTACTGACGTCCTTGCCACTGCACCCTGTGAACCAGTCCAACTCTCGCATCAGCAGGCAAATCCTCTCGAGGAATAACATCAGCAGGTTGGTTGGAGGCAAAGAAAACAACACCACCCACGTCAGCCATAATAGACGCCAATGATTCTCTAAGATTATCGCTGACTTGCTCTGCACGCAAGGATGATTAACCCATTTCTTGCCTGTTTTCTCTGGGTATTCACTCGCCCTCAGGTCTAGCCACTGTGACCTGAGCTTCCTGAGGCGCTCTTACACCCTCACGGAAATGCCTGTGGAAGACACAGGCCTATGAGAGACCCAAGCTGTGCCACGATGGACGTTATGGTAATATTCATCGACTCTTTCGTGTGCTGACTCTCCCTGCATATTTCCTGGAATGACTATCTGTGATCATGTCAACCTTATCATGCCCCTTAGAAGACAGGGTGTAAATTTTCAACACATTCTTAAAGAAGTGCACAAAATGAGGCGTTTTATTATATTTATTCTTTTTTATTTGGTAGGACACATTTGAACTGCTGCATTTCTCAGGTTGATCCTCATGTTTCGTGTCACGCCTTGAGAAGATTCGCAATGGAAGTTGACTTTGAACCGCGTTCTAGAAAAATTCCATATATACCACATAGTCTTACTTGTACGTAGTGTCACATTTCCTACCTGATAATTTGTGTAAGCAAACTCTTTTTTATAGGATATTTAGACATCGTCAAGGCGGGAATTCACAGTTGCTATAGCCGGGATAGCTCAACAACGGCTTTGGAAATAAAACAACGCTTAAGAACGATTCATTCCATTGAAGTGAATCACAGCTGAAAGCATTGCGGACGCTTCTTGGGTGTGCAAGAACAACGACGAGATATGTATTGCCAAATGATTAGTGAGCCAAATAAATTGAAACGGCTCGAATTTTGCGAGGACATGCTGGAAAAGCACGAGTAGTTCTTGGATTGCGTTTCCACCGATGAGAGTACCTTACAATGTCGATTTATAACCGAGAAATTTTGCGTATGTTTTCTTCCAAAAATTGTTAATATGTTTATG
>KN727456.1:1944-26772 GCA_000816745.1 Ancylostoma duodenale
ACTTTGGGGACCCAGGTCTGAGACAAAATTAATAGCAATATTTTTATAGCAATAAATATTTAGTAAAAATTATTTTTAAAATAATAATAAAAATAAACAATTAAAAATGAACTAGCACAAGATTTTTATTTATATAGTAAAGTAGTTCCAAAAATTTGGCGACCCATCCTCGAGGGAGGTGTCGTCCCCCTTTTCTCCCTTGCCTCTGCCACTGGGTTATGGCTTTGTTACAGTTGTGGCGCAAATTGTATCGCCGCTGGTGCCTCAATTCGTTTGTTGGCTTAGACGCTTTTTGGTACCTGTGCTAACGGCTTTAGTGACCACTCGAAAGCAACAATCACTGAAAATTTCTTGCTTGAGTAAATGCCACATTGGGATGCTTCGAGGAGCTGGAAATAAACAAGGAAGGAACCCAAGAAATCAAACAGCTGTTTCCCGTGAGTTTGAATGTGAGGACAAGTCTTTCCCTTAGTTTGGTTTTCGCACTTCAACAACATGAATACATCTGGTGCTAATGGTAGATTTAAGAGGTTCTCATGCATTGAAACTCACGGCTGTGGGCTACCTATTATCGGATTTACATACCTTTAGTTCCGTTTCTTACTCTCTTATAATTTTTGCATGCATCTGGTACATTTTTCAGCAATTGTGCTGCGACTTCATGGGTCTGCCACCTTAAGCAGCAACATGAATAATTATTTCTAACCACAAGGTAAATAATTATTGAATATTTATTTCCTCACGTAAAGCTCTCGAAGCGTTTTGGCTTGTTTTTTTCATGCGAAACATCTAAAAATCAACAGCAAAGAGGAACCACCATAACCGGTGAACTCCAATCATATTTCGAATTATGTGGTTTCTAAACCGAGATATGATTTGTAGCAGAAAGCCTCACTCTACTGACAAGTTTGACGCGTTCGGGCGTCACTAAACAGCACCGTTCAAAGGAATTTCGACTTTATACAGGGGTTTTGTGATTTTGAGGCAAAGCTTCATTTGATGTCTGACTGAGGAGGTGTTCGTGCTTTCTTCTCTAGATCATTTGACACTTTCAGGCCCTGATGAAGGCTAAGTTGTAGAATGTTTGACCAAACAAAGATATGACTGACAACCTCGTGTTCGGCTGACAAGTTTACAAGTTGTACTGAATGAAAATATTACATTTGCCTTCCGTTTCATCTAATTCCTTTTCCCAAATGTTTGGAGTCTGCATATGTTAATGCTCAAAATTTACTTAGAAACTTTTAAAATTTTTATGTAGTAGTGATTAGAATTATTCGCTTAACCGAAAGAGCAGAGCAAGTGGTGCAAAGGCAGCAGCCAATTTTTTTTCCTCCATTTCTTAGTAAAACGCTTTTGAAACACTATATACACAAAAGGACTTCCATAATCCTTGAAGAACGTGGACGTGAGACCCAAAATTTTTCTTTGCCATCATGCCTTTGAAGCTTCACACGTGACGTGACGTTGGCTTGGAAATCCACTCAAAATTTTTCTGCATCAGAAAAATGTTGGATAGACACCTGACTTACTTGTGTTGGCCCTTATCCTACAATTTTTTCATCACGTTGTGAACAGTTGGTTTCTTTTTGCATGAACATTACCAAACGTTAACATTCCATGCCTTCCTTCCATGTCAAAAGAAAATCTGTGAGGCGCTGTGTGTAGAAGAAAAAAATTTCTGTGGAGGCAACGTTCCCAAACAAAGTGTTTGGGAATGATTATTGTTGGATCTTGCAAACCATACCGAGGAAATATTTGAGTACGCAACCACTCGAATATTCTTCTTTAAGAGTTCCCTTCTATTTGTATACATGTGCTTCTATGTATGGAGATGACCAATCGTGAAAAAATAAGCCATAGCTCTGGGATGGCTTAGATGTTCACTCTATAAGAAGAAAATTTACTTACTTTCACAGTTATGGCTGACATGTTTTCATGCCTTGCTTCCTTATTGCAAATTGCTAAGTACGGAGTTAACCCTGCTTTTTAAGTTTTGGCTTTGATGGAAGAAGAAAACAGAAATGTGTACAACTCGTGATGTACGTAGATAAATGTCGAAAATGAATGTCTTGAGAGGAACCTTTCGTTTGAAGGGGAAGATTACATAATATGTTTGACCCACCATATTTATTTATTTATTTGTTTTGATGAACTCGATGTAATCTATGGACAAGAAGAAAAGTTTAAAAAAGATCTCTAATTTACACGAAAACGACGAAAATATTGATGTTAAGTATAGATAATGGGACATAATAAGCACACAAACTCAGCAAAGAAAACGATTTTGATTAGCTGTATACATCTGAATAACTACAATGAATAGCAGTCGGCTTCAGCCTTTCTTAGTCTCGCCCAAGTAAATACATACTTTGTAGCATTTTCCAAAAGTATGAACAAGGAATAGTAGCTACATACATAGTACGATAGGAGTTATGATTCCATATATGGCTAGTGGGACAAGATTGCATTCGAGCAAACAGAACACCGTCGTTGGGCCCATGAATCCCAAAAAAAAAAAAATTCGGTCATTTCCAAACTTTCAGAAATGAGGTAGCACTGAGTTTTCGTTCAAGGGAAACTGTTCATCAACGGTAGCGGATAAAGTTCTCTCGATCCTCTCAAGATTACCCCATATGGCATTTGAGAGATGAGAATTTTACCAAGTTGATCCGTACGCATTTGAAGCAAATTTGGACGTGTAGTCGAAATCGCTGCACGTTCCTGAGCCAGTGTTGGAAGCGATCCGAATGAAAACCCATGCATTTCATTGTATCGTTACTGGGCATGCTGTGAAATGAAAGGCAACACTTTGGAACAGACCAATGAGACGGAAACTGACAGCGAACAGTGAAAATCCTTAATTTTTGCAGTTGGTAAAATTGTAAGCTCTTAAGATAATTTCCACATCAAATTATTCGTGATCATCTAACAAACTCATTCCGTCTGCTTAAAATTTTTCAAAATGTAAACTGTCAGTGCTGAAGCCAAAAAATCAGTGAATTTTCCACACTTGATCCTGATTAGTGGGCGGGGTCAAGGTAATTAAGGAACTTTTCGAAATATTCGGTGACAGCTGCAATACTGAGAGGCGTGCAAGACATGAAAAGAGGCAGAACGTTGTCCTCCTTTACGTAACCATTGAAGTTTCAAAGAAATTTCACTTTGAAGAATATTATAGAAAAATCCCGCAAATCCTGCGAATCTCGCGAATCCCGCGAAAATTTTCACATTCTACCGACGCGACTGTATGAAGGCCTCGCTCTGTCAGCACTACCTTCCAGGGATTTTCTCAAGTTTTCAAGCTCTCCAGTTGCTCTAGGACTCAGCAGGAAACTTTCATCTGCATAATTGAGGTTATGATAGGCAAGGTTATCAACGACCTTCTGATGAATCCAGGTTTAGGGTGTAAAATATGCGAAAGCAAATGAAAAACCTTGGATGAGGAACCACTTGCAATTTTCATGTTCTGTACCAATACGTTCATTTGTTTCTATAAGTGTACTGGGAATGTTAGAGCGAACAATCTACGTGATGCGGCTGAACTCTTCAGGCATCATTTGCTCAGCCAAGGACCAATCCACAGCTGAGCACCCAAGTGTAAACGGTGTTCATACACGTGATTGCAGTATCACTGCTCCAGGGTGCATCTTGCGCAACATTTGTTGTCTGTTACAAATCGGATATTACAAACCTACGCAGGAATATGCGAAAGGTGTTAAACACCGCACATTACACAAATGGTGATCTTGCAGTGAACTCACGAGTGTAGGCGAGAGATTAGTCTACAGTGACGAGAATTACGAGGATTCACAAAAGATTAGATCACTTCTTTTTACCAAGGAAGAAAAATTGTTGTGTCACGAGGAAATTTAATATGAGACATACTATACTCGCCGAAGTACGTCTCTTCAACAACTACAGCTTGTGTAATACTACGACATGTGGTACGTTAGGTCAGTCTCGGATCTACTGAGGTCATCATAGTTCCTGAAAAGCTCCGAAAATTTTACTCTTTGGTTGGATTTAGGTTTTCTCGGCGCTTGCCCCGCCCATGTCAGTAATCGTTGGTTGTTCGGTCGTGCGCGGTCCTCATGTGGCCAGCTGTAATCTTGCTCATCGCTGTACTAAATTCAGGAGCAGGTAACCAATGGACGGTATCCTACGGATATATTCATTAGACTTCGTGTCCCACGTAGTTACTGCCTCTCGTTCATCGTTGGCTTTCGTCTGATCCTAACAAGTAGCGCCTTGCATGAATGAGTATTAATAGTGTGCGTTATGAGATGGTTCGAATATTTTTGTTCGTACCCTTTTCTGGAAGCGTACAATCCTCCAACTTCTCTACCAGCTGTGTTAAAATTCCAAGTGCAGGTACAACTAAGTACGGATTCGTTCGTTTCGTAGTTCAAAACCCGTTGCATTTCTTATATACTTATTAGTAACAGCTCAGTCAATTCTATTGCATCTATGTAGTGCCTTCTCTACAGCACCTCATTCAATAATCAGGTACCACATTTTACCATGCTTACAGTAGTTACACCGCCCCTAAGTGTTATAGAGCCATATTATAGATGACACCCATGGTGGTCTAAAAGTCTTTAGCCGGTGCGCAAGTGCTTTACGAGGTGTTGATGCTGGGGGAACTTGTCCATGGATAATTTTTCCCTCATGCCTACAAAGAGTGGAACTTTCGTGATCTGAGTAACACATTTCTGTTGGATCTAGCTCTCGTGAGTCACTCTCCTATTTTGCTAATCATTGATTACCATCTAAAGTTTTCGAGGCACTTGAACGCCGGCCAAAGACCTTTAGGTCACCTTCATAAGTGCACCATTTTACAACATACATAGACAAGCTGTCAATCGTTGTAAAGCTCAAGGCTTTCACTATCTAAATTCTAAGATCTGCCCTTAACTTTGGGATTTTGCTGGTTTTTATATCGAATGTTGATGGAATATCTGTACGTTGAGCTAAAGTGAGGTCTCGGACGGTGCAGCCAGAAAACGTTCATTATTTTTGGGACAAGCTAGTAGAGTTTTGGGGCCACCTCTTCATGTTGAAGTGGACTCATTTTGAACAAAAAGCACACCTAGACACGTTTTTCCACAATGTGCGAGTGGTTCTTGTATGTGCATGATAATGGTAGAGAGATGAAGAGTTACTGTTATGAGAAGAAGCATGCACAGATGATTTCACTGTGTAGATCTTATAACTGTTTCTGACCTTGATGGTTTAGCCTCCCATTGGGAATATAACAGCTTTCCTTTCACTTTGAAAAGAACACCTTTCGACGGACTGCTTCCTAGATTGTTGTAAGGATTTTGGCATTGTTTGGACAACTTTCACCGTTCAACTGAGATATTTGAGCATTTCTCTCCTAAAACAAGGACTGTCGAAAAGCGGTGCTTTACCACGCATCTGCCAGGCAGCATAAGCTCAAGATTTCCTTCTGCTCTCAACAACACTTTTCCCACGAGTTTTCTATCCAATTTTTCCAAACAAGTGTTTGTGTATTTTTTGGTACAGAAAGACGGGTATAGGTTATGAATTCATGATTTTCAACTGCGAATCGATACCAATCTAACGTCTACAAACTATTTTAGGAGCTTTAAGATTTTTTATAGACGCAGACTCGGTATGCATCATCCCATCGCATAGTTAGCAACATCGCCGTCGAGAATAAGTAACCCGATCTTGACGAAACGGACTTTACACGCGAACTCCAGTGATTTTTCCACCCAGTTGCAATCGCAACTTTACTACAACTAGTTTGTAGCAGTGCCAGGTGTCAGCTTGACAGATGTTTGAAGAGAACGACCTTCTCTATAGGTTTCGGGAGGATTTCAGTGTTACCACTATGAAATCTGAACTTAATAACTAGTGAGCACTTTAGGGAGCTTTTCACGAAATTACATAGATTAATTAGATCTGTTGATCAACAGCAGATTGTGCTCCATGAGGTCAATTGCTAAGGAAGAAATACTCCCTTTTTAGGTCGAATATCCGTGTCCAAAGATGGTCATGTTGCCAAAATCGACGAAATTTGTGCTCGAATGCACAACAATACAGCATTAGAGGGAGTCGATCCAGTGGATATGTTACAGGTTGGTTGCTGGTTTTGAGCAACGTCAAGTTTACGGAGTTGCAAATGCTTGGTGGGTAAGTGATAGTTACCTGTCTTAAGGTACGTAATTTCAATAGTTGTAGCCGCAGTCGAGAATTTTCCTACTTTGTCTACAATATATGTACACAGCTTACCACTCCTCTACTACATAGTTCAGATTCACAGTGCTAATATTTCTCTTTTCTTTGCAAAAATAAGGATCGTATCAGTATTGCTTGGGCAGAAGCTTGGCAGTAGTGAGACAGGGCATGTTTGTTATGGTGAAGAAAACATATAGTGATAACCAATATATTTAGGCAAATGCAGTGGAGTGTCAGAAGAACTGCGTGGATATGTACCCTCTGTGCACTGCAGGTATGTGCTTGGTTATAGTGATGTTTATAGAAAATCAAATAGAACAGTTATTTGTATGAAGACACTGTATAGACATGTGTTTTATGCTCGAAAGAGTTTTTCTGTATGTAATGTGCCGTAACGATCATTTAAATCATTTTTGCACAACCTCTTCCTTCACCTCTCAGAACGTTTCATGTCTCCTCGCTCACTCCATCTTTGTTCTCCATTTTTGTGCCAAATTTTCTATGCAGTCTTGTAAGGGGAAGGCGGAAGTATCTTCTTACAAAATAGATTGCTCTACACTTCTCTTCACAAGTCCCCTTACAAAAATTATAATCTTTAAGCTTAATGAACCCAAATTCATGCGTGTACGAACTTTCGAACTAAGACATTGTGTTGAAAACTACATATTGTTTCCGTACATCTTCTGAATAGGACAATTCAGGATTGACCTGTTGTGATTACTAGCAGTCTAAAGTTATTATAAGCTACGTGTGACAACACAAATAATGTTTGCTTGTTTTTTTTTCCCAAGGTCAAAAAGAAACGAGTCCTCGAGGCTGCATGCTAGGGTGTTGGGTGTGAGCAGGAGATCTTCGGCCCATTTCTACTAAAGGCCAAGACCAAGGAAACTTGCTTTGCAGTTCCATAAATGCCTACTCCTGAGGAGCACATTATGATCAGGTAATGCGAGATTGTGAGTTCGCTTGACCAAATATGTAGAAGGGTGCTAAACCATTGATTTCCTTTATTGGTACCTATCGCTACTCCTTGGTGTCCACGTTCCACTGGCACGTTGTACCATAAGAGCGTATGCGTTGGGCAAACGCTCGCACATGCTACGCGAACACGCTCGCATGTCGGCTATGGCACGTGACAAATGCCAATGTAGGAGCTACTGCTAGATTTTTTTGCAATGTTTTCTTATAGGTGACTATACATTTCTTTTATACATTTATTTATTTTTACTACATATATTTTGGAAACTGATTTGTTAAGACGAAAAGTCGTTGAGTCCCTTTGCTGCCTCCGCTAACTCCTCTACTTCCTCTATCCTTTAGTTGGTCCTGCTCTTCCATAGTATACCCTCCGTTTCCCTCTTGCCGCTCCAATCGATCAAATTATTTTTCGCATCCAAGTTTGAGGGATAAGTAAGGCGATGAACGATATAGCTTAGCTAAACATTGAGAACGATATCAGTTATCTTGTAATGTAGAAGATTTTCTGGGCATAAACAGAGAGGTAGAGAGAGAACCAGTCAAAGTTCTATGTTTGTGTTTCTTGCAACTTTCAACGAAATAGAACAGTGCCTTCAAAATGTTCCTGCAGGGGCGTAGTACTTGTATCTAAGTATGTGTATATGGGAGCAGCAGCCTAGAGCCTAACCCTGTGCATTGTAGCTTAGAAAACAGAGTTATCTTAACTGCATCACTATGACACCTGAAAGCACTGTATGAGCTGATGCCCTGAAGGGCGATCTTTACCAAGATAAACGCCAACATATGAATGCCGAAAAACTCGTTCCCTCAATGTCCTAACACCCGATCTTCTAAACCAGCCATCGCTAGATGCCAGAGCTTGCAATGTTGTAACAGATCGAGGAAAAAGCCTTGTGTCAGTTCTATGGAGAATACAGTAAAAAACGTGAAAATTTACTGCTGACATTCGATAACCGCAGCTGCCATAAAAACTAAGGTGTTCGAAATCCATGGTATAGAAACGATATTTGAGCAAGTGAACAAAGGGAACGCTCACACCACTTGATCGGGCATGCAGAAAAACAACGAAAATGGGGAGCAACTTTCTCGTAGAATTTGTTATCAGCGCCAGATCGCTTAAGAGAAAACATTGGTTTTTGTCCGGCATCAGCGAAAAAAAAATGATGTACCCTTCAAATTTGCCCTTATGATGTAAACTCGTAATTGTTTGTATCAGGGCGTATTCGCTATGAGGGCACGGCGACAAACCGAAAATATTCTGATTGCTTCTCCTTGCATCTGCATAAAAATATTTTCGCCAGTTTATTGCATTTATCACTTCAAGAACCAAAAATAAAACAGAACGACCAGGAATCCGAAACACCCCTCGGAGTACGACATAAACATCAGGTGTGAGAAGATACAAGATTTTTCGTGATATAACGGTCCAGCCAACGAAATGACCAGGAATGACCGAAAAACGGATACCGGATGATGGAAAACGGCTACGGATTCATGTTGCCGTACACTACACCGCAACGAACGGTCTAAATTACCCTATCCTACCTCACTCCAAGATTTTAAACCAGTGATGAAACTTGATGGAAACGACGCTGAATCACATACGGTATTGTACCACTAATATTTTTTTCATAAATGAGGACTGTCTTTTGAAGGAAAAGGGCACATCGAAAGCAACCGATTTTTACCTTATCCGAATCGTTATAGAATGTCACTTAAAGGTTGGAAGACTGTCCGGATAACGGAATGGCTAAAAATGGCCGAAAAAACTGATACCGATGGTTAATGGCTCTTGCTGCCATACATCACACAGGACAACCTAGAAAATGTGGACACCACTTCTTCCCTATCAAGAACAAACGATCTGGCATACCCTCTCTTACATATCTTACTTCAAGAATTTAAGCCACTGATTTAACGTTTGGGAAAAGCGCTTGAATGCGTAGCACTAATGTTTTTTCTGTAAATGACGATTGTCTCTTGAAGAAAAGTGGCACATTGAAACCGACATATTTCTGCCTTATCCGGCCCGCTATAAGGTGCCACCTAAAAGCAGATAGCTGTGGATGGATAATGGATGTGCCAAAATATACGGCTAACGGCTAAACGGATAATCGGATACGATTAGTCCGCTCATCTTTGATGTATATTTGATGATTTTTCCTTTTCAGTTTTACTGTCATTTTTGGCTTCATGTTCATGCTGTGCGTTTCTCGAGGTGAAAGCCTCACAGTTCAATGTTCCCGCATCGTTGCTATTCAGGAGCTGACAGAGAAACCCTTCCATTCTGTGCGTGTGATTAAAATACGAAAGAGCTCTACCAGATATCGATACGGAACCTAACCCGTTCAGCTGCTAACATTTTTTTTAGTAATGTAGGTGGGTATTGTCATAGGTCGTATGACGTTAGCAATACGTTTGCTCTACCACCGATCCTCAGTGTTGATTTTTGAGAGTTTTTTTCTTGTATTGGGAATCGTGATGAAGTGTATCTAAAGGTGCTTTTCTGCACTTGTGTCTCAGCAGCACTGAGTGCCTCGGAAGCGCTGCTCTACATTTCCTGTTAGAGTGATTGTAGGTTGAGGAAACTAGACACTCACGAGAATTCGGGAAAAAATTCAAACATTTGGATTCGTGAAGGAATTCGTTCCACATATGTATGTACAAAATTACAAGGAAGCTAGTGGTAGTATTCTAAGTATCCTTTTCTGCCGCGCCACTTTGGAGTTCCGTTTTCCTTTTTATGTTCTGCAATGTTTGGGAAATCATTTCCGCACACCTACTATGCAGAGCTGTGGATGATGATTTCTTTCCTCTTTCCTCTTTTCTCTTGAATAACTCGTTATTGAACAGATAGACCGATTCATGTCTATCTGATCGTACACATTACTGTATATGGCTATGGCTATAAACTGCAATACTGCAACTCGATTTTCGAACAATTTGAAAATACGACCAGCCAAAAGCATGTAACTTCCTTCTGTGTGCTTTTTGACTGTAAATAAGAAAGAATAGGGAAGAATTGAACCACACTTCATGTTTTTCCATGTTTTATCCGGACAATCCATTCAACCGCTAGTAAAAAATAATAGCAATAATTCGTGGAATGAAGCACGGTTATTTTCAATCAATATCGAGCCTGTTTGATATTTTTGAATGTTTGATGACAATGTAAATGTACTAACTGCTTCTATCAACAAAACTCTCTTCGGCTCTGAAAAAGGTTTAAAAAGTGCGCCAAAGTTAGACTCTGGGCACTCAAAAACACAGCTTTTACGTCAATGGATAAGATTTTTCGGCACAAAAAGGATAAACGAAATAGGGCAGTTTTGATCTAATCCTATTCGTCTTTAGTGACTACAAGTAGGACTAAAACATCATTTTCAAATCTGTTGAAATACCAACGCTTATGCATGAAAACTAACAGTTGCAATCTTCCTGTTCTCTACTATATAGTTTATACATTGATTTTACACATTTATATGTACATTTGTACAGTTATTTAATCGTATGTACACCAAAAGGAGATTCGACAGAGGTATATATTTACATTGGTATGCAGATTACCTCATCTGCATCCTAAGCCGGTGAATTGCTGAATTCTATTGAAAGTTATTAAACTACTCATTAATGTTCCACTCCATTTAATTTTTGTATCAGAGCTTGTTTTCATCTCATTTAACTTTTAGTTGTCTACTACTACATGCAAGGAGAGACCAGTTACCACCACTGCTACCTTTTCGAGCATAACTCCCTTCACGAGAAGGTATTCCTTTATTCTCCTTATTTATTTAAGTGTATTTCCACTGCAGATGTTCCATATACTCTCAGGCTAACCTTGTGAAACAAAATCCTGAAAATGAGAAGGATGTGGTTCGAATGTTGGAACTTGCTCCAAATTGCCACCGATTCGACAGCGTTCCACCACTGGAAGAAGACGATCTCGTCTCGTCGACTGACAAATTTGATCGAAAGAAACGACGTCAGTTAGCTGTTCTCTTTAAGTAAAGGCAGTATTACTCTTTGCACCCAAAATGACAGCAAACATGAAAAGTGCGGTAGTAGTACATTTTTGCCGAAAGTGACTCTGAGTCGTTCCTAAAGCATTCTACTGGAATGTTCTCGCAAGCAACGCTTCAGGATCTAGACCTTTATGTTAAAATTGTCAATCGGCAGCATTTCTTCAGTTAGTTAGTTCATAATGTAGCTTAGCTGTTGCTTTTTATAGTTCACTTATTGCTCTTACTATAGTTTGCTCTGTATAACTAAGTAGAACGGGGACCTTTTCTCGAGATTGCCTCAGCTGGGGTTAGATGTCAGGAGGTAGCTCTAAATGAGAGAGCCACTGGCCATCAATAGGGTGGGGTGAGTTCGCGGCCACACTCAGAAAAGAAGCGTTAGGATCGTTTTCGAAAACTACAATCTAGCATCGGTGAAATTACTACCACAAAAAAAATTGGATTTCAAACTAGATGCCAGATAAGGCTTCAAAGTGGTCAGAAAACCGTACAAATATGCATCATTCTGCATAACCTTAGGCCGATCCTCAACTTAAGAAGTTTTTATTGCAGAAAACACCAACGATTCACTAGTCATTGGCGTCGGAGATTGGACGGACTGGTCGAATTGCACCCAAAATGGCAGTTGTTGAATCTACTGTTAAATTCCCTTGCACTTATGTTCAAATAGGCATGCTGTACACACTCATAATTGACACAATTTTAGGGTTTGAGAGCCGCTCTCAGGCCTGTGAATACGGCAGGAAAATCCAGAGGCGTGGTTGCCCCGCAAGACAACCGCTTCAGAGTTTTGGAGCGGCGCCACCCGCACCTCCTCAGCCATACCCACGTCGTGAACCTGCTGCCCAAGTCCGGCCTGTGGCCCAGGTTGCCCAAGTTCGGCCTGATCAGTCACCTTACGATGAATACGCTCGACGTTATTTGGAAAGGTGCGTTTCTGGAAGAGAAATCCAGAAATCTTCCCATAGTCATAGTCAAATCTCAAATTCTCCTTACGAGTACACTCATTCGGTGGCAGGCAAAGGCATCTGCCATTGGGTAAACCTCAGCTTAAACTTACCCATTCACAGCTAGATTTTCACTGTGCGCATAGAATTGTGTTTGATATCTGGTGAAGCACTCCATTTCCTCGCGAAAATTAGTTCAGAAACAAACTTTACAGCGAAAACTTCTGAAAGGGAGCACCCGCGAAATTCTCCATGTAAATATTTCAGCGTTATCTGATTATATGAAATGTGCTCGGTACTTTCCTAAAGCCGAAGCTAACAAATGGCTGCAAATACTTTTATTTTTGGATTCTTAACGAGTTGTAAAATTTTGAGCGAATGAGAGTGCTACAAGACTAAGCTATTCTTTTCCAGCAAAATCCAAAGGTAGGGGTGGTTAATTTGAAGTCTCTTACATATGACCAGAGTTTCTGCGAGGGCTAGGACTTCTGCGGTCCGAATGTGTTGTGCAGAACTTCTTTCTGCACCTGGTTTAGGCTTTCTTTCTATATTCGCAACGTTTGCCATTACCAAAATGATTGCCTGCTGAAATAATTATTGTCTTGACGTGTGTACTTACAGGGTGGCCAAAAAGTATGAGCGCCTCATTTGGCGCTCTTATTTTTCTATTGTCGACATCTATCACGCCTTCGTTTCACATATTTTAGAAACGCCATGAAATCCTCTTTGACTTATAGCTCAGTTGGTTCTCGTGAGTCATGTGAGCGTGCCCGCATCCACTGTTCGAAGCTAAGGAAGGCAACTTGTAAAACTCCTAATGAAACGGATTTTTCACGTGGTTGTGCACCTGTTGTAATGGAAAAGATAAAATATTTGTGGTCAGAAAAGGAAAGATAACGTTTTATTTGACGCCCATACTTTTCGGCCACCCTGTAACAGTGCAGCAAATGAATGAATGAACGAAGACAATGCTAAAATAAATGCGAAGAAAGGTAAGAAAGAACCGCGAAAGAGATCACAGTGGAAAAACAATTCGTGGCAACAAGATTGGTGTCGCTCGCATGTCGCTAGTTCAATCCCCACTCCTGGCCAACCAAGTCATCCATTCTTCCAGGGTCCGTATGAATGGTACCAGGGATAGGATCCATGAACGCATGATTACGCCAAACCAGGCTAGCAGACCCAACCTTTACCTCCTTCATACTCTAGCATTACGTAGTTTATAGGATAAGGAAATCTGCCGCTTGTCGTCGGTTTACGTGGGTAATGCTCCATGAATCCCCAGCCAAGAACAGTCTGGGACGATAAAGCGTTGACTGGGTCACTAATGTGGCACATCTCAAAGTAGCGATTCATCAACGCTGACCACTTTACCACCACTTCAGTTTACATGAACCCTTCTTTAGGTGTACTTTTCTTCATCACCGAATTTTTGGGCCACCCGTAATTCAGGAAAACAGTTAACAAAAGTGTAATACATGTGGAAGAACAAAGAGCTGCCATTCCCACATTAGTCTTTGTTTTATTAGGGTGTAAAACGTCAAATGCGCACACTTTTTCATCTCTATCATCGTGTTATGAAAGGCACATGCTCAGCTCTCTAGAGTAGATTAAACTCTTTGTGCACCTATAGGTACATGATTCGAATGGCAAAACTCAACTTTTCAAAAATTTGAAAAATTGCCAACTGGAGTCACGGTATTGTGGTAGGAGTCGCTATTAAACAAATTTTCTGTGTAGTACCTTGAGTAACAAGTTTCTTGAAATAAACTAAGTACCGAATAAGAGAAGAATATGTTATAAAAGCATTTGCAGAATATCGCTGCGGTGTAGCAAAAATGCTATCCGGCTCCATTCATGGTTATCCACGTACTAAAGAAAACGTCTTCATGGATATATATGGAAGGAATGTTTAGATAAGAGGGGCTGGCTTTCATGCAGACAATATGGCAAATCTCTATGTGCAACAGTTGAGCCTCGTAGGCTAGCCATTTCACCATCATGTCAAAACAACGACTACTAGAAATTTTCGCGATCAAGCCCATCCGAAGGCGAGGAAAAGTACCCAACAAAAAACTGAAGAAATACGATGAAGTCCTGTCTTTGCCGCCACGTAGCCAAGATTCGCCACTATCATAACGGTATGTACTTCTGGCTATGAAGCTTCCCCCGCGAAGAAAATGCAAAAACTGCAAAAAAAAAAACAGTGAGGGTTCGTGTAAGCGCCTATTTCGAATCACACCGCAGTGACTCGAAGGGACCTCATTTCCCGCATGAAAGATTAGGAAGTGTTGCTGACAGTAACTGGACACACAGGTTTCATCAGGCTTTCTGCCATTGTTTTTAGAATATGTTTTGTTTTGTGCAAAAACGCGCATCCATAGTTTTACACCCTAACACCCTGTATCCGTTGCTGAGTTAGGCGATCATCATTACTCATCTCCTTCCGAATATAAACAGTCGCAGATAAAAATAATGTGTTGAAGCGTTATCACCTTGTAACTTTCATCATGTTTTTTACTCAGGTTCGGATTTACAAGGAAAAAATAGTGTTTTACAAACACACATGATTAAATGTATTCAGTACGTAATGGAAAACAAATCAAATTTGTAAGGGTTAGTCTCGAAACTAGCGTACTACGCTTTGCACCGCATGCTCGTATTAGTAGAACACTGCTTTCTGATGATCCGGAAGCCGTTCAGACAACGGTGATGTTCCTGAAAAAGTCAAAACCTGAGGAACGAGAATTTCCACGGGTGTTCTCCATGGATTTCAGTCTTCGTAACACATTTTGTTCCACTTTGCAAAACTCTTGAAGAGCCATTCTTCACAGCTTGTTGAGCTTCGAAATACAGAAAGGTTGGGGACCAGGGTTTGAGACAGTATGTTTCTCTCATGTAAGTTATCATGATCTGACTACTAAATTGAAGGCTCTCTCAGCAACGTGAGCCTCAGCGACATCCTGCTTCACAACAAGCCCAGCCGTGTGTCCAAGGAATTTGCCCTGCTCCTCCAGCACCACAATATCCTCCTTTGGAACAAAG
The DNA here is from genome assembly GCA_000816745.1 of Ancylostoma duodenale. Classification (NCBI taxonomy): domain Eukaryota; kingdom Metazoa; phylum Nematoda; class Chromadorea; order Rhabditida; family Ancylostomatidae; genus Ancylostoma; species Ancylostoma duodenale. The sequence goes on from KN727456.1 coordinate 17,138, forward strand.
GCAACCACAAGAATATAGACAACCGCAGGTAGGATTTCCTGGAACAGTGGTAAAAGTTTCACTACATGGTCTCAGGGAGCACAGTAATACGATAGAATGCAAATCGCAGCTGTTTTTCTTTTGCAGAGGTTTTTTTTTTGCGGTTATTTTCGGGGTATACTTTTACCAAGAGTGCCTTAATTTTCTAACACATATGAACAGCTGCCGCCAAAAAGATATGATCAGCGACCGGATGGACAAGAAAATCTTTTGCTATGACTTACCTCTAAATTGAGCTATCCGAAGAAGTTTGGATGTGTATCGGAGCTCCTTAGGAGGCTCTTGACAGCGGCTTAGCATGGGCAGGGACTCGATCCTAGTTGCTTTATTGAACCTATGCTTCAACTTCCTCAACCTGCATAGATTTTATCCAATGTCTGCTTTCTCAATTACTCAGAAAAAAGAAGAGTTGAGGTTGGACACATATCTGGCTATTATTTTTACCAGAGTGCTATTGCTACACTTTCTTTTGCTGCACGAATGGAAGGACAACACCAATATATTGAACTTACGAAAAAACCTGTTTCACTGTATCTTAGGGATTCCAATAGCATAAAGTTTTTATTTGATTATCAGAGCAGATGTCAGTAGCGGATATTATAGAAACATCATCCGTCGGAACGGTTGTTTTTTTTCTTTAAAATGATTAAAAATTCTCTTTTCTCACTTTTATTAGACTTGTTGGCAACCTCTCATTTTTACGTAAAGAAGAGAAATGCAGAACATGACATTTGTAGCAAATTACTCGCTTGTGATAGAATTCAGAATAGTTCCTTTTTGAATTGAAATAAGCTAAAAAAACTGATGAAAGCGGTGAATTTGGTCTTGGAACAGGGTAGTTTTGTTTGAAAGCAGTTTACGACCATGTCATGCAGAGAAAAGGAGGAGTGTTGTGACCCTCATCACATCCTCGAACTTCGTTTGATCCAGAGGTGAGTTGTAGTAGATTCCAATGTCTTTTTGGCCGCTACTGTAGCTATAGAAGAAGGGCTACGTATGTTCACAGTCAGAACACACAATCACAACCGTTTCTTGACACCACAGAGAGATAAAGAGCATCACCTTTTTTTTAAAAATCTCCCACTATTCAAGCAGTATTGAACATCATCATGAGGTATCCGCAAATGCAGCGAAATGTTCTATTTTTGTTATAAATGCTTTGGGAAAGGACGACCTGAGAATGGTCATTTTTACAAGTTCACTGCAGGGGAAAACTAGCCGGTTCAACAACGAGACCACAACTAGCGTTATATAAGTTGAAGAAATCTTCTTCATGCCGGAAAGGTGGTAGTGAGGCAAATTTTCAGTCGATTCATGAGAATACCTTGCTGATGTCATTAATACTTCGGAGTAGCAGAGTTTTAACTCGAAAATAAACATGAGGAACTTGTTCAACGACGTCTTCTTCATCCGCCAGCTTTTCATTTGATGACCTGTTAGGGGGTACTCTTTCCATTTCGTAAAGAATGCACCCCCAAACGAAGCTGTATGAAAATTCAGGTGTGAGTATCCCTTTAGAAATCCAAAACATATTCTGAGCTACCTGGTCCTGCAACCATGGGCATAGGCATTGCAACATATATGTAGTCTTTCGTCTATAACTTCTTCAAAGTATTGCGGAGTAACTTTGCATCTTTTCGGTACACTTGCCTCATTGGGTAAGTGCATACGAATGTTGAGTAGTTTCAGTTCAGTTCAGTAAATGCTGTTCCATCGTTTGAATGCAGTACGCAACAGTATTGTAGAATGACATCTCTGTTTCAGCCTCGACTGGAAGAAGCCAGATATCGACCTGCTCCTCCACCTCCTCCAGCTTGCAACGGTGACGGATGCGTGGCACGAAATTTAGTCCACGGTAAATTTGCGATCACTGGCAATCTTTCTATCAAAAGTAATAATTCGAACAGACACACCACTTCTTAGTAGGCTCCATAGAGTGTCGCAAAATGATTTTACACTGTTTGTACTTTAACGGGCTTTTGAGTTCTACAAAGCATACTTTTGCTGTTATTCTCTGCAAGAGTTCGACTGCCATTGCTTATCAGTTAAAGTTTCAGCAGCATTTAGAAGCCAAAAGCTTCTGGGTTACCTTGTAATTCTTTTTGGAAAGGTGGCCACTACTAAGAGAAAACAGGAGGGTGTCGAAGGGGAGGTGGAATTTGAGCCACCACTATTATCAAAATGCAACGAGGTATCAGAATGATAGAATAGTATCAATTCTGACATCAACTAACCAGGGAGCAGCTAAAAGCAATCATAAAATTGGTTAAGTACATATAGCGCGATGCAAAATTTTACCTGGAATTTTCCGGCCAACTTGCAATATCTTTTTTTTTTTGAGAAGAAGGGGAAGGGGAGGGGAAAGGGGCTTAACATGGATAGTCGGTCACTAGACATCAATAGCGGAGTCCGAAGAAACCTTCCAGGAACTCCTGTAAGCTGATCACTTTGGATCCACAGGAAAGCATCAGCGTACCTTAAAGGTTCTCTCAAATGTGCATCAGCCTTTACTAGATTGGTGCAAAAATAATATTATTTAGGTATGCATTCTTTCCTAGCCAGAACTATCGTGGTGCTCCGAGCTGCTCCTGCTGCAATGTTGCCAGGTTCCGGCTCGCAGAAGCGAATTTGGCAAAAATTCCCTTTTGTATCTTTCGTTCCAAAACTAAAAATTTATCAGAAATGTGAATTTCATTCAGAATAGGTGGAAGATCCGAAAAGAGCATGAAATTTGCTTCAAAATTACCATAACTTCTTTTATCGGTTATGAGAGAAATTGGAAATTTTCTTCGCCGAAAATGGTGCAACGGAAAACGCGCATTATTTTTGCAGCAACCTAATGTGTTAACAACTGCAATCGCTTAATCAAACCTTTGAGGACAAAGACATTTTCTTAACACAGTTTGTGACTATGCTTTGAGAATCAGAACAGTCCTCAAGAAGAATCGCCGGATTGTTATCCACCATTTTCTGGTATACACGGACTCGTGATTTCAGGAACGTGGTACGATTGGTCCGAATGGTCAGAGTGCTCGTGTACTTGTGGCATTGGCATGAAGCAAAGGAGAAGGGAGTGCATGACTAACAACTGTCAAGTACGGATGTTGTTCTCTGTTTGCTGGAGTTTGGAACAATTTTTAATGCCATTTAGTTCATAATTCAAACACCAGGGGGAGTTGCTCGTGAAATAGCGAGATTTTGTAGAACTAATAAGAATTTTCGCACGATGGATTGGTGTAACTTTTGTGCAGTGCTTTCGACATTGGGAAGCATAGGTATTTCCTCAACATTTATCAGGGACCTGAATATGAGACTGCCCCGTGCGACATGGGTCCTTGTGAAACGTGGTCGGAGTGGTGTGAATGGACAGCTTGCAGTGGAAGCTGTGGCCGAGGCGAACGATCTCGCACGAGGTACTGTAACCTAGGTACACAACGGTGTGAAGGGAAGGATTACGAGGTCGGTTGACTTGTTAGCCAACACATAACAGTTCTGGTTTGCTTTCTTGCAGATATCAAAGTCACTGTAGTAGCAAAACCATAGCATAACTATGAAAACAGTTAAGGTGGAAGCTTGCGATGCAGGTCCCTGTCCAGAGTGGGCCAATTGGGCTGAGTGGAGCAGATGTTCCGTGAGCTGTGGCACTGGATTTACTCGTAGGCAGAGAACGTGCTTGGGTGGCTTTCAAGAATTCTCATGTCCAGGTTAGCCAAGATGTAACAATATTCTTGTTTTTTTACGCAATTGCAACAAGGGGATGGATAGACATCAGATGAGAAGCGTACCAGTATCACTGAAAAGTTGAACAATAGGGAACATACGATCAATCACGCAAGCGTAAATGTAAATGAACAGACTACAGATACTCTCGGTCATACCAATCTGGTTCATTTGTGGTCATACCACCATATCAAGTATCACTAGCGGGAGATAAGGGAGTGGAATAGGCGCGCAGCGCTGAAGGGTGATTCTTAACTCCTCCATTCTTCCAATGAATGAAGCCATTAGCGCTTCGAAAACGGTTCCATTTATCAACGAATAAAATCATTCCCGGCCCGCAGCGCTATGCTGACGCTCTTGCATCAGATCGCGTTAGTAATACTTGATGATATGCTGATATCGGCGCAAAGGAATCCGATTTGAATTAGAAGGGGCGTTTGTACCAAGACGAAATTCCATCGCTCGCACGCAGCAGTTGTGCGTGTCTTGACAACCGCCATTCGTACATCACGTCCCCTGCACTCGGGATGTTGCAGTGAGTGACTATGAAACGGAACAGCATGCAAAAAGGGTGTGTTATTTTTGAAGGCTGAAGGTTCGTCGTTGTTTCTGCTACTGAAGCGATTAAATCGGAACAGATCACAAAAACTCTGTTGTTTTTTCACCATCCTAGCTCACCCAGCAACTAAAAAGTGTTTGCAATAGCTCTACGACACGATCTTTTTCATTGTTGACGTTCCACTTTAAATTTGTTCTCTCCAGGTCCTAGCACAGAAGAGCGTGTTTGCGAAGAGCTACCATGTTCACTGTGGTCACCATGGCAGGACTGGAGTTCTTGCAGTGTTTCATGCGGAAATGGAATGAAACGCAGAGTGAGGACATGTCAATATGGCACAGACTGCCCAGGTCCAGCTGAAGTGAGTGTTGTATCTAATCTAAATTTAGTCAGTGTTTTCAATTTTTGTAAAACTGAAGCGAACTACTTCTATCCCCTAGTTATAATATCATAGTGTTGTGGAAAATTTCTGTCCAATTTTTGTATTTCTTTTGGTTTTGTTATGAATTTATTCAGCAGTGTATCCAATTACAGACCTCATCTCTTGCGTTGTTAGAGGCGATGGTGCACCTGTAGCTGGGACATCATAGTCATTTTCTGAAAACTGCATGCACTGACAGTCTGAGGTCTCATCAACTCCCAATTCGTTACCGTTAGCTGGGTAACATTTGGTTAGGCAGCCACTGGTGGGAGGATAATAAATGAGATGAATGAATGAGAAATAAATTAAATGACATGAAAATAGGGGAACCAAAGCAGGGAAGCAGGGTAAGATGGGTATGTTGTCTTAGCTCAGCCCTGGTTCTGAGTCCCTTCTCAAGTGGTGCCGTGGAATTTCCATGGAGATTCATTGGGTCATCTGGTTTGTATCATTATCCGTCTTCTTCGCTTTTCTGGCCGCGTCTATCAAATTTCGGATTTCTGCCTCGCTTAGAATTGAGCAATGACTGTTCTGTTCGACAAAAGCAACCCGAACTGTAACGTTCTTCCCACCCTATGATGCATGATGCAACAGAATCAAAGTCGGTTGATCATCACGGTTTTGTAGAATATTTCGCTTACATTTCTCGGGTATGGTGATGATGTTGTTGGCGATGTTCCTCGTAGCACTTCGAAACATGAGATGTGGCCTGCCTAAAAGTGTCAAGATTACGGTGGCAGTCCTACGGTGAACTCTAGCGCTCCTGGCAAACTGAATTTGCCTTACAGAAAGTATTCAGATGTGATGTACATCATATTCCCATCTCAGTAGAATTTCTATAGGAAAGGATGTTTGGGAAGTGTTGGACAAGAATCCTTCACCAACCTATTGGTTAACTCTGTTGCAATTCAATTCCAGGAAGCGGAAACGTGTTATGGCCCACCGTGTGCCCAGTGGACACAGTGGTGTGAGTGGTCAGGCTGTTCAGCACAATGTGGTGCTGGCCAGAGAACAAGAACTCGATCTTGCCTCACTGCAGATGGAATGGAAAGCAGGGATTGTCCAGGTCAACCTATTGTGAGTTACGGTACAAAGCCTCGAATGTAATTGATTCGATTTCTGATTTTAGGATTTTTAATTGTAACGACTTTTCATGAAGCTTACAGAATTGCCTTCAGTCAGATATGAGGTTCTTACTCGTAGGAGACAACACTTTGTGAGGGGACATCGTGCTGTCGATGGTCGGATTGGTGTGCGTGGTCCATGTGCGATCGAGAATGCGGAACAGGTCACAGTATCCGCACAAGAGCATGTGTAAACAGTGAAGGTATTTTTGAATTTATTTGGTCGTGTGCGAGAGATATGTAGCTTGTACTCAGAAACTTCAGGGCACCGGTTCCGCCCCACATGAAAGCAAATCACGGGAACATTCTAGGTTCGGCGGCAATTGTGCACCAATGCATGAACATTACTGTTCTTGGCGTAGGTGCCGTTCCGGGACGGCACCTGCGCCAAGCACAGCCTATTGATGGCACCGGTTCGGCCCCACATTGAGTAGGCATGACCAAGAAATTCCCAGTAACGGCGCAGGAAAAGTGCACACACGGATCATTCTGCGCTCCATTCACAAAGCAACGTGGGGCCAATTTTTACGGCCGCCAAGGCAGGTTTCTCCATCAGCGCACGTATTGCACAGGTGCCACTGCCGGAATCGGCACATGTATCCGTTCAGGTCGGCACATGTGCCAATACTGGGGAGGCACATATGCCCTGAAGTTTCTGAGTAGTTTCTTCACGTCGTGTTCTTACTTCATTTTGATTTTGAAAAATCGTGAAATTGGGATTCTCCCACCCACCAAATAAACCAGGAACTCACAATGTTTGAAAAATTGACCGAGATTTGTTAAACAGAAGCCTTTTGGAGTGCGGTGGAGCGATGGAACGTATACGATTTTCGTTCCAGAATGGCTATTTCCTATCGCACTTGTCACATTTATCACACATAGTCAAAGCTCTGAGAAAGTCTGCCGACGCTTCACATTTTCGCGTTCAGTAATGCCATTATTATACATCAAAAATACACACTCTATTCTCAACCTACATCTAGATATCGAGTAATTACCGATGGATCAGCGAATGTTATGATATATACAGGAATTACCGATCCGATATGCCACTGTGAAGGAATTGACAGAGAACACAAGGAGTGCAATACACAACCTTGCGCGTTGCAATGCGCCTGGACGCAGTGGTGCGCATGGAGTGAGTGCACCACTCGGAGTCAATGCGAAATTGGCATACAAAGCAGGTAAATGGTGTTACGCGAATGTCCTTAATTTTGTTGGTAAATCTTCTCCTTTCAGATCGAGGCAATGTGTTGGTGAGCCTGGCTGTCACTGCTTAGGGCTTGCCGAGGAAAATCAACAGTGTAGGGGGCAAATCCCTTGCTCAACTAAAGCCCCATGTTAAATTAAGACCCTCTGTAGTTCAGCAGTAGTCGCTTAGACCGCTATTATGAAACAATTGCGTGTGAGCCTCATATATTATAATAAAGATTATATAGCTCCTTGAAAATTTGTCACTCTGAGATGCTAGCATTACTTCTTCAAATGGTTTAAAAAGATCTGCCTTGAATACATGGGCATGCTACTGGTAAGAGTGGGAATTTCCCTCGAAAGATGGGAGGGGGGGGGGGTAGAGGGCACGGTAATAAGGGCATGACCAGCTAAAATATTTGGCAATTGATTCGGTATAAAAGTGAAACTATTGGAGAATTAACAAAAGAATACTAATGAAAGAAGGGATTGGAAACTAGCCAATACAGGAAGTTTGTCTGTTTCACGAATGTATGGGACTGTACTGCAGGATATGGGGAGGTCATGGGCTAGTATTACAGTGTTTCTGATTTCACAATTCTTACCGGACTATGTGTAGCAACTTGACAACTAGCTAACTAAAGCTGTGGAAAGAAAATTGAACGTGGCAGAGATGAGCATGCTCAGATGGTATTGCTGGGTAACTCGTCTTGATAAAGTACCAAACGACGAGGTGTGAAGAGAATGCAAACCGCTTCGATCCAAGAAAAGATATGATCACAACGTTTGAGGTGGTACGGCCACCTGCTGAGAAGAAACGAGCAACATCCGACGCTTCAAATTTTGTACGTGGAAATCGCCGGGAAACGACCAAGGGGAGCCCCGAAAAATTCGATGGAAAAACGCAATTAGGAGTGATTTAGAATCTCCACCTCACCGAGGAACGCACTCAAGATGGCGCTTTTTGGCGCTGGAGAACCCCAAGAACAGACGCTGCGACAGAGCGGGACAAACGCTAAGGAGAAGAAGTCCGTTACATGAACGTGTTGTATACCAGAAGTAAGCAAAACACAGCGAAACCTAAGGAAAAGTGGAAAATGAGGAAAAAAACACCAACACCAACACTAGCACTGATAGTTAGTACTTACTGGGGATGCTTATAGTAAACGAAGAAAGTCCAGAGTGTAATTGTTAGATTCTAGACATTTGAGCATGTGTGCACCCGAATATCTCTTGCTCACTGAATTTTGATCAGTATGGATGCTTTCGAATTGCTTCACCACTTGTGTTTGCATATCACACTTGTATTCTAGAATTTCATCAGTAGTTTTCTGAGGGAGCCTAGTGGGATTGAATTAGTGCTTGGAATCTGGAATATTCAGAATAGAATGGTTGAGGAGTTCTGCCCACTTTGTTTTCCCATGCATGTTACTCTCAAGATGAGTTTTCACATCGAGCTTGATCTTCGCTTTCTATATTTTGGGCTTTGTTCTGTTCATGTCCACTACTGAATCCACAGGCAGTTTCCGCTGAAGTGGAGGTGAGTTTCCACAACAAGCCTTTAACATTGTATTTCAATACAGACTTAGTGTCGGTGATAATCTTTGTTTTGATGTCACGGGGTTGCAGAGTTGGAGCAATTGGTCTGGTTTTGGTTTGACTGCGTGGGGCTATCAAATTCTAGCCTTCGACCGTGTCAGCTGATCGTACTGATCGAAAGGCCGTGATATTTTTCCATTTGTTCGTATTATAATAGATTGTTTCTAACTTGTCTAGCCTTACCATGAATTACCGTCGTTGTCCGTAGAAGTTTTTGATAAGCTCATCAGACCTTTGAATATAAACTATGAAGTTTTCATATTCAATTTCTCATGTGAATCCTTCATGAGCATCATGCAGGTCTAAGTGAAATCTCCAAACATAAGAAGCTAGGAAAACGGCAATAGAAAAGATCGATGAAAGTAATAAAGTAAAACGAAACTCTGTAAGCGTAGTATAAAAAGGAATCAAGTGGACAAAAAAGTGATAATGTGACAAGAACGACAGCACAGAAGATCGAGTGTCATGAAAGCAAACTGATATGAGAACAAAGTATAACAGTGATATCCCCTGTTCTATTCTCATGATGAATGTGATTTCATCACATATTCTGACTCCGGATTTCGATCTCCTACTTCTCCATTTGCACAATGTTAGATTGTCTGTAAGAGGCGAGTTAAAATACTGTACTACACCTTCTGCCTTACCCAGTCTTTGTCTGCCTCAATGTTTTCGAAACATAGTGGACACTCTGGTTTGGATGCAGTCTCGATGCACACGGATACTGCATGCTTCGTACAACCACCACTTGACCGAGGTTCATCTCGCTTCGCACCGCTCAAAAATTCCACTCCCTCTGAAGTGGATTTCCGGGAGGAAAGCTGAAACTGCTTACTCTCAGAGAAGTGCATAACTGACATATCTCATTCAAGGCCTTCGTGAGTTTTTCAAGACGCCTCTCAAGGGTTTCCTTTTGCCGACGTCCATAGCATCAACCACGCACAGTTGGGCCTCGCCTTGGCACCAAATTGCTCACTAGAACACC
>KN727457.1:0-23119 GCA_000816745.1 Ancylostoma duodenale
ATCCAGAGCAGCTTTGACCTCATTCGCATAGATCCTTCTCTAAGATTAAGTTTGGCCCAAAGAACTGATCTTGGGCCGAATGTATGTATGGATACGATCCTGTCCACGATTGGGTCACATTTTGTAATTATAAGCAAACGCATGAACAAGCGGCAACCTCTGGTCCTGAGCTTGTATCCCCTTCTAAATTCTGCACCTGTTCATGACCATATAGTCGTCGTATAGTCGGCCTCTGAAGAGAATATCAGATATGTTTTTTCCTTTTCGCCACATCCAACCCTACGTTCATCTAGTCACCTGTTTTGGTTTTGAAGGACAATGATCCCAGCACTTTGGCTACAAGGATAGCATTGCATGGAGGTACGAGAAAGGTCTAGCTACGAGCATCCAGCGGGATCAGAGATGAAAGATTTCGAGCCGAACTAGGCTGGACAATGCTGAAGAAGTGAACCTGCATAGATTTAGTGTACACGCAGGGGAGATTAGATACTGCGTCAACCGGAAGAGTTGGAGATAACCTTGGAATTACATTCTTTACAGTACACTAAGTAAGTGATAGTATCAGTTCCGAAGCGTCAGCCTAATTTTAAAAACTTAATTCGTAAGTTATATTTCTGATGTGATAATGTATTCGGAGATCTCCACATTGGGCAGCAGTTTTTGGGAAATGCTTATTCAGTGCAGACATCAGGATACAGTCCCAGAATAGAGAAACTTGGCACAGCCGTACCGGGCTTGCCGATGAGAAGGATCCAGAATATGTGTGGCACATCCGGTCATGCTTGCTGCAAATCCACTCGAGTGTTCGTTCGGTTTCATCTGAGATGGCTTGTGTGAGAAGCTTGGAATTCACCTAGGAAGCATGCCTCGTGCATCATTCCAAAAAATTTCCCCTATATCCTATTGCTGGTTATCTATCAAATGTCTGGTGTATTAGCATTTAGTAGCAAAATACCTGGGTAAGCAACGCGCCAGGTGCTGGATTTATGGAAAACCTTCTCTGGGACCTCCTGAATTCCACAACAGGTCGCTTCGAAAATGGGAGAAATACTTGAACTTATGGGTTGAATTATGTGTCTTCCGATAGAGAAAATGAAATACATACGTGAGCAATAGCAGATACATCTGGATTCCGGCTCTAGCGAACTAAATATGGATGATGCTAATAAGCAGCTACTGGCATCACATTCGTCGCATAAATTCATATTTTTGGAAGAAATGTCAAGGCTCTCACTGTCTACCCACAAACGTATGGCATACCAGATGCATTGAAAAATATTACTATGAAATTAGTAGCCTTCGTCACAATATTTGAGGAAGTACATTCTATGCTCTATTCTGAAGGCCTGTTTTGACACTGATGGAGCAGCTTTTGAAATCTAATGTGGATTATTGCTGGCAGGGAAGTAGTAACTTTGCTTTCCAAGATTCTCCTTGAAGGTGTAGCTTCTTCGTTCTGGTCGAAAAGTTTACCCTGTAACCGTATCCTTGAAGCACCCCGCAGACGTCTGACAAAGGCACGCAGAAACTGATTAGAAAGTTTCGGATGGGTTCAGCTTCTGAGAAAAGCGTTGAGAGAATTTCGCTGGGTTGCAATTATCAATCCTAGTAACGAAAAAAGAAGCCAAAATACTATTTGGTTAAATGGTACCAAATATGTAATACCAGGACAATTATTCAATCCCCAATCATTCAGCAGTCCATAGCCTTCCATATGGTTTGTCTAGGGACAGAGTTGGAATATTCAGAGGATAGGATAGCCAGGATGTAGAACACGATGATTTTCAGGATTTTGAGCATAACCACAGCATGTTGTTTCCGAATAGGAGAAAAATAACAGACTTTCAGGTGGGCAGAAGTGCAGTTCCACTCATCTTTGCCCTATGTTATTGTCGCTTACCAGTAAGGTTGACTCGATTAAGCCTCCAGCTTTTGTGTTTTACCTTCCCTTTGTTTTTCTTTTGAAATTTGCGGGTCCCTTTCCAAGCTTTATCAAACTTCCCTTGATTATATAACAAACACACCAGTTTTTTTTTCATTTTATTTCGTCAGCGATTATGCAATAGAACCTTTCTTGCATACGAAAGCACGCATAACAGTGTTGCAGTCTTCGTTGTTCCAGTTTTCATACCATCCATGATCCGATGGGTCTTGAGCGATCTGCAATGATGTCTATGAGATTTTCCGGCCATTCTCGATAAACAGTGGAAGTTTTAAGGGTAGAACAATGTGGGTTTCAAGGGTTGAGACCACTAACCTGTACACAGTTCTCTTTTCCTGGGTTGTCAGGTTGTTTGGGAGCCCAGTTGATGTAGTCCACCTTTGTCTTGTCCGACCACACCCAGGCATTCCCTGAACAGGTAGGCAAACGCTATGTTCTTACGCATAAGAAACAGAATTGAAGGGAGACAGTCACGTACCACTTGCTTTCAAACCGATCCATGTCAACTCATGCGGATTGCTTTGCTTCTCATTCGTCCTGGCAAGGTCTAGAAGCACATTTAGGTTTGCGGGATTACGGCACATAGCATTTTTATCAAACGAAAAGGTTGAAAGCTCGAATGAGAACTAATAGAATGATGGAGTGATCTTGCTATGTGAAAGTAGGGATCGCTAGTAATTTATTGGCTTATAGTGGAATAGACGATGAATCTGAATCCAAGGAATTCTGTCTCATATGAAAAATAAAACAAAATGCGAGGGAGAAGACATGTCGAGAGCAGATTTCAGATATAGTATGCCAGTTAAGGAAGCCTGGTTGGAGACAGAGGTTTTATATTTGGTCAAAGGTCTTCTTTAACCAAAAAGAGTTCCAGAACATTAGTGGTGGTGGGAATAATTTAGCGTTACTTCTACTCATTCTATCGTTACAGAGTGTTTTTGCTCTAGCGCCTGTATTTAACATATTAAGCCATGAGAGCTGAGATGCAGCTGTTATGTATCCTTTTCTACTAGTCTTTATCCATACTCCTAACTTACCCGTCTACCGTGTTCATTCTTTGACGCGAATGCAGTGCGTTGACGTTGGACTCTAACCAACTGCGGGATAGAGATATGTAGCCCGTAGTATTCAACACACATATCCGTGGATAACATTTCACCGGATAGCAGAAAATCCAGACCATACCATTGTACCCGTCAAAGCGTGTTTTCTAGACTAGACAAAGTAAAAAAAACTGACTCGCAACAAAGGTGTTTTCCTGTTCAGAGTGAACTGAGGCGAGATGTCCGCCTTGTTCAATGCAGAATGCCTCAGCGTCATCCCATTTCTGCCCGAAGAAGAGCTAAATAAAACATCTAAAGTATCCACACTTGTCGCTGGATTTTCGTAAGATTCAGATTTCCGAAATTAGTGAGTCTACGGGATGATATCAGGATTGTTTTTTATTTATTTATTAATCCAATGCACCAAATAAGTGGTGCACCACAATACAGCAGTTGACGCGTACTCGTAAGTATGTATACAGTAAGTGCTATACGTATGTGGGTAAAAATCGAACCTAGCTGGATGAGATTTAAACATGGACATTGTTACTCCACCAAATGGAAATTTTGTACAGGGTGGCCCATAATTATGGTGACATCACGGAAGCTCCCTCTTTTTCAATTTATTCTAGGTTGCTGCATCTTCATCAAAATCATATTTATTTATTGGTCAGCTCTTTTTTATCACTTCCAATCTTTGCATATAAAATGGGAAAATTCCATTGCGAAGTTACCGCCTGTTTTGGAACAATGGGGTTTCGGCACGCAGAAGCTGCGATACTGTTTGCAGGAAACGTAAAAATGTTTTGGGATTTCAATGATTTTGGCTATTACCCCCAAGAAACTCCAACCCCTTGAATCGTTCGGCTCGCTCAGTTTCCGAGGATTATGTGAACTCAGATCGAATAGTTTGCAAAGAATCAAATTTTGAAAGGACGAACCTTGTAGCAGGAGTTGGCCTGCACAAAATACGTCCACTCCGAATCACAGTGAGCTGCGCACTTTCGCTGTGTGCACACTGCCGGCGTAGGTGTGGTCGGAGCTGCAAAAAAAAAAAACTTGTCCGGACCAAAGGAAAGTGGCTGTTTCGTTTCCTTAATCTCCCATGTACTGAGGTTTTTACCAGCTTGCCTGTTCAGCAGATGCAGAACTTCCAATCCTCTTACAAACATCGCTCCGTTCGGATTATTGTGCATCCTGTCCGGAATGAATTATCAGTGTCTCCACTAGTTAGAAACACTCTTACTGTTACTTATTGAGCACTCTTACACTCTATTGTTCTTACAACTTTACCACTACTGGACCAATTTAAACGTTAAAACTGCGGTTCCTGCACACAGTTGTTTCTGTTTTTTTTTTTGTGCGCTGCATACATCACCCTGCGAATGTTCAGAAAGACAGTTCTAGTAATTTCTGAGTAGTTTGCATGAACTATGTACGGAAACGTTTCAAAAAGCGTACTTGGACAAGTGGGTGGTGGCGGGCAGGTCGACGCCAGCTGAGGTGGAACTGCACATGCATACGCCTTGGTCACCAAACAGCCATCAGCCAGCCATCGCCCATCGCTGAGGCGCGAAGAAGCGCAGTCCTTGCCTGATTGTGGCTGTCCTAAAAACGATATACATCTGAGAAATGCCTGGGATGCTATGTATCACACCTACCAGGAGCCCAATTAGTGTAAAGGAAGTTGGTATTGTCAGTCCATGCCCATTTGCCAGTTGTCACTAGGTCACTAGCACCAATCCAGAAATCTGTGGCGTTTGTTGAAGACAGAGCAGTCTTGGCGTTGTCTGGAATAATTCATAGAATGAGAATTTGTCAAAATGGTAAGGGAATTTCCCAATAATAAACCACAAGGAGCTGCTAAACCTACCAGAGACGATGTCATTCTCGAAGGCGTTTGAAATGGATACCAAATGCCCGCCTAGGTTGATGCAATTCTGCTCTGCTAGAGCGAATGGTGCTGGCTCCGACGTGAAGGTATAGCACCTAGAGAATATAATCCGTATAGGGCAGATAGATGCTTCTTCGTTCACATGAATTTTTTCCAACATACGTATTTTCTACAAAGAGGATGGGTTGGAATTACTCAATCCTCCTGTGTAAACAGCAATACGAAACGATGGTAACTACAACACCCCTGACCCTGTATTCACCGTGAAGTAGTGCATTCTGAGTTGCTGCTGCGAGCGAATTCAACTCGGGTTCCTATTAGTTAGTGGCGAGGGGGGGGGGGGGGGGCGTGGGAAAAGAAGCGAGATGTCCGCTAATTCGGTGGTCCGAATTTCGCCAAAATCCATGGAAATAACATTTTCAATTTCATGTCGATTTCAAATGTGTGTAAATCGTATTGTAAATTGTATGTGATTTGTATTTGAAAATCCGAACTGTATTGTATATTTGCACATTGAAACCTTTTCTTTGCTTTCATTCTTTGGCATGGGCGTAGTGTAGAAAAGATGATGGTAGCCACAATTGAGGCCACTGAGGCGTTCAATGGAAAGGAATAAAATTTTACACCCCCAAATGTTACAGGTCAATAGCGGCAATATAACATTTTCTTCTATTTGAACGGAAAAATTTTGATGCATGGTGTAACGCCCAAGAACCTAATCCAGACAAAATGTCGGAAGGACCGCAGCAGATAGAGTGAGCGCAACCTAGCCTTCCCATATACGGAGCTCAATTTTGTTGGGACCAACAAAAAGTCGTGCTTCCAAGCCTGGGATGGGGAATTTCGTCCTTTTGCCTTCTGCTGCGGTTCTTCCGAAAATGTGTCGAAGATACCCGAGTACTCCACGCGGCAGGGCATCCTATCACAGGACCACTGATGGATTTCAGAAATGAAATCAGTGAAAGTATTAATTTAAATATTACACAGCTCTCAACAAATATCCGTAAAATAATTATAGAAACACGAAGTAAAATAAGCTATCACATTTTTTTCTGTTTTGTTTTGTGTTCAAAAAAATATGGTAACTCAATCTTGAGAAGGGGTGCAACACCCATCCCTTATGTTCGCCACAGTAAGTGGAGCACCGCTAGCGTCGCTGCTGCAGGAGCCACCAATAACCGAAAATCGATAAGTATCAATTATAATATTGAATGTAGACTTCCAAATCGTAATAGTTAGGCCATAGATAAGCATAAAAGGAGTTGGAAAACCTCAAGCTACGTGAAATTTTATGCAAGACATTTGGACGCAAATCGCCTATGAGCAGACATCTTTACCTCCTATTAAGGTGACAACCCCTCTCTTTGCCCTGCCGTCCAAAAACTCAAACATAACTACTCGATGACACACTTACTTGTTGAACTGAGCGTTGAAAACTCCACCGGAGGGACATTGATCACCTCGAATCAGCCCAATCAGACTGAGCAGCACAACATTACGAAGCATGGCTAGCGACTGACGAAAAAAGTCAAAGCTAAAGCGTGATTATCAAGTGTCCGAGCATTTCGGGACGCATTGTACTCAGATTGTAAAGATAGTGCCGCAAATTGATAGTCTACTAGACTTCAAACACGTGATCAAGAGCGTAAGAATTCTATTTGTTTAGGTGCTGCAAACCTTCAGATGTGCACGTGCTGAATCTAGAACGTTTTGTCAAACTTACGGATATTTCTAACCTTTCATGAAGGTATTTACTGTGTGGTTCCTTCCTCGGTCCTACTTATGCACACACACACACACACACTTTGGCTGGCTGAACAGAGGGCCATATTCCAGCGAAGTCTCCTCAGCAAATCCAACACCAGTGGCGGATGCAGACGGTGGCGGTATAGGGCGGAGAGGGGGTTGACAAACTGAACTGGCTCGACATTAAGAACCCACATGACCGAAAATGAAGCAATAAAACACTACTAATCCTATCATTTAATAATGACGAACGAATGCGGTAAAAAAGCACCAAAAACAAGGTGTCAGAATCGCGGTAATAAATTCCTATTTTATGAAAAGATTTTCAAAAAATTGCCGAACAGCTCTCAAAGCAAGAGAAGAATCACAAAGACCAAAAATGAACGTGTTTTTTCCTTTTCATCTCAAACTTTCTTCGAACATCGAACATGGGCTTCAAATATTCAAGCATTTTCTAGTAGTGCCACCTGTCGAATATTTGAATTCGAACGCGCTAAATGTAGCGACCTTCTCGAATATTCGATTGTTCGAATATCCAGTTATTCGAATTTTTCGACTGTCTATTCGAACACGAATATTCGGTTCTAGCTAAGTAAGGAGTAGTGAGATAATCCTGATGGGCAGGCTATATCGTGAGTGGTACACAAGACAGTCGGGAGCACTATGGAGATGCGACGTGGTGAATGTGGTTGTATACCACTTCAAGGATACGATTCAGCAGCTATAAATGTGAAATTGTGTTCGTACATTGAGAGTTCATTGTCGCTTCAGATTGCTCCCCACAGTAGCAGCAATGGGGTAGTATCAGGTTGCTGCGGAATGCCGATGTGGATACTCCATTTCAAAGTGCTGTAACTTGGTTAAACACAACTTCATTTATCAACTTAGTATATTTTAAATTCATTAGGTCCTTCCTGACAAAGCAGGGAAGATTACATGCCCCTATAGCAAAATCTGAGACCACCAAACTTCACAAACTTTTAGAAGGCGATTCCAGTATGCTCCAGATCGGCAAGCTGGTGCTGCCGCAGAATTTCATCCGGAGCATGCAAAGGGTATATACAGTAAGGGGACGATCTACGGGATAAGGACAATGAGAAAGAACGTCGATGCCTCATTGTATTAGTTTTTGCCCGCTGCGTTCAAAAGTGTGAGGTATAGTGTCACCCTGGAGCAGGGAAGGACTAGCTTCTTTTCACCACTGCCGACCACATCTGTACTAGATTTTCAGAGACCTACTTGGAATTACAATACTAGTACTCTGATGTCTGATGTCAATGTTTGACTAGGTTGAAAAAGGATGCAGAAGGTCACATCTTTACAGCACAACTAAGCTCCTGACACAACCTCCATAGGGAGAAGGTCTTCCTTTTATTGAACAGAAACCATGCTCTATCTCAGAAATTAAAGGGTCTAGAAATGGGTCTTTGTTCGGAGAAAAATGTGGATGCAAAACATGTCACAGTGGATGACACGCTGGTCATCGGTCAGATCGTGGGCTGTTCGTTTCCTCACCTTTCTTACCCTTTCGATTGAAGTTCTATTGAAGTTGAACGTTCTAAAACTGTAGTGTAGTGAGCAACCTTCCCTGCCCTCAACGTTCAAATGGTAGTATCCGGTTCAGATTCCATGACTCTTTAACAATTGACCTTCAGGCGACAACCTGTGGTCACGGCAATGGTTGCCCTGAGGTTCAAAATCGCCAGGAGAAGAATTCGCCATCCAGTTCTTCACGGCCCACTGGGAAGATGACTCCAAGCTAAAACAATACAAAATTATCTGACACCTCGAATTCATGGTGATCGAGTTCGGATCCATTAACCATTATCACTCGGAAACTGCGTCTTCAGAACCCCGAAAACAAGTTGTCGGCCCAGCTTTACCCAAAATCAACTTGCAAACAGTCTTTTAACTAGCAAATTGTTGTTGACAAGCTTGGCGTCATCATGCCACCCGAAACCAATTTGTTGACAAGCTTTTCTCCCGACAACTTGTCGACAAGGAAGAGAAAAAACAGGTTGTCGACCAGCTTTTCCAAAGAAAAAAAAACTTGCAAACAAGATTTTGGCCGAAAAAGTTGTCAACAACCGTTCAGCTGAATACCCTGTCGACGAGAGAGAGTCATGTTCCCATACCCGCCTAGCATACGATGCATCCATTGAGGACTTCAGGGCAGTGGGTCCAGTGGACGGATTCAGGAAAGCATTAGCTTCATGGTGAAGTGCGGTTACGAAAAACCCCACATCCTATCGTGGGCAGTCTTGGAGTGTAGAGCTGACGGATTGTCAGTGAATAACGGATCAAGAACGAGTTCGTACGGTCGACAACCTGTCGGCAAGGATGAGAGAACAAGTTGTCGACAAGGAAGCGCAGAACCAAGAGGTCCACAAGCTTTTGGAAAAGCGAGTTTCAGATGCGATCGGATACTTGCTCGCCAAATGCTTGTTGACAAATTGTTGTGGTTCTGAGTCGGCTCATAATTTGTCCGCGACTCTGTAAAAAAAACTTCAGGACAGAGCTATCCAGAACATTAAAGCAGAATGTGAAAGAGGAGGAAAAGCCCTACCAGAATTCTACATAGGTCAGACTTAATTTGCTTAAGATGCCGAGAAGAATAGAGTACATTTGGGTCTACCTTGGAACGGCAATTATTTTCACAACGACCTGATATTTCAAGGGTAACATTTAGCCGTCAGTAACTCATCAAGCGGTAGCTGATCTTCAGCTCCTTTCTGCTATGAGAACTGCAAAGACTGAATGAAGCAGTTTTATCTACTGGATGTTTTCACAGCATGAGTAAATTCCTTTCGAAAACTGCCTTCGTTGTAAATGGATATGACTTGTGAGCGAGTTTGGTTCCTGAAAAAATAATTGGAAGTGAAGTTGCGATCATAATTGCGGCGAAACTTCTCTCAACAAGAAGGAAACGTACTGCCAAGTGGTCTGTGTGGCCTCCAGTCGGCATCAGATATGGAAAGCGCTGTAGCCACTTCTTCCTCTGTATCCATTTCCCACTCATATCTATCCAAGAACGAGCCGTGAACACGTTTCAAACCAGCTGAGCACTGAAAAAGTAGGAGTTTAGCGGGAATCGAGACAACAGCTCATTGGTAAGCTCATAGGTTGCGAACCTCACTGAAAAGTCCGTAATAATCTGGTCGATCCTCGTATTTTAGGGTTTTTAAATAGTCATAAATTCTGAAGAATTCCTTTGGACAAGTCTAAAAATAGGAAGTTACGAGATTCTCCATGTTCTTCGCTCCATATGCCCGGCTGTACTTGAAATATTACCATTGATACATTCTTTTGAGCCTGCTCTGATGTTCATTGGCGATACATTTGGCGAGGTTTGTTTGGCAACCTCGCAGACGAGCTTGCCAACTACCTAGGCAAACGAACCCCTTCAAATGTATTGCCAAACAAGAACTCCCGTAAAATGTATTGCCAAACAAAACTCGTCGAATGCATCGCCACTCAAAACTTGCCATTTGTATCGCCACACGAATCTTGCCAATTGTATCGTCAAACAAAAGGGTTACCAACCGCGCAACAATCTCGATATCAACAGGAATCGTACCATGCTAGCGATCTTCGAAGTCCGCTGCCTTACCAGCTGAGCCATCCCTTTGATGGTTAAGCCTCCAACTAAGAATGAAATGAACGCCTTATGAAAACACAGATCTCCCTCCTACGAGGGATCCCAGCCGATTTGCTGCGAGGCTACGTGGCGCCACCCCGGGTAGCGGATAGGGGGCTTACCGCGGACCAAAAGCAGCCGTGCGCTTGCCCTGCGAGCCGGTTAAATTTAGGGGATGGAATCCTTAGTATGGCAGTGCTGGATTCGATTCAGATGAGTGTGAACATGCACTCAGGGGCGTGGATGTGTGCAATTGCTTTGTGTGGGCTGTATCCTGCAGTCCGGATTTGGCCAAAAGCTCGCACTCTAACGACTGGGATGCGCATGAGAGACGAGTAGGGGCCGCCTCTAACAACCAAGTCCCTTGTCCACGAGGGAATCATCCTCCCCGTACAACCGAATGCCGGCGAAAGGCCATAGTGACAGGCCGGTTGACGAACACCCCACGTCACATCGAATGGATCATGACGTCAAATGGATTTAAGAAGAAGGCTACGGCGTGCGCGGGAGTCGACGCCCACTCGCGGAGCTCGATGAGTGTGGAAAATAATATGCGAGGGTCCTCGATGCTTCGCTAACGGTGGCACCGGGGGGCAAGCAGGCGTTGAGGATAACAATGTAGCCAAGGCGCGCATCGCAACCTTGGACGTCGGCACGTTGACAGCCAGTTCATATGAACTGGCAACAGCACTGTGGCGCCGTCGAATCGACTTGTGCGCGGTGCAGCAGACGAGATGGTCTGGCAACTAGTCCAGGGACATCGGATGCGGCTCTAAAGTCGTCTACAGTGGCAGTCCAGGTGCAGAAATGGCGTCGTCATCATTTTCTCTGTGCGGTTCAGGGATTCCATAGCAGCTGTACAGCGTTTTCACGATTGTCTTATGCAGGTTGTTTTCGCCATGCTAGAACGGCGCATTCACTTTTTCTCGGCATACGCCACGCAGACTGGATGCTCAGGTCGAGTTAAGGACGACTTCTGAGCGCTGGTTGATGAGAACATGCAGCAGTCTCATGACCTTGTCATAGCGAACACTAGACTCCGAAACAGAACATCCCACCTCGTTTCGTTCTACAGCGGCAGCAACAAGACATAGATTGACTACGTCCTCGTGAGGTACCGAGAGCTCATTACTGATGCAAAAGTCGTGCCGTACGAAAAGGTCACGTCGTAACACCAACCGTTTACGATGAAGTCTGTAAGAAGTTAGACTCGAAGGACGGTGAGCGCTTTATCCACCGACACCTGAAGTCGCGTCAGCGCCAAGCAGACACGTTGAGAAGTTTCACGGCGTCAACGACGAACCAGGCTACCTCCTGATGGATCGCAAGAAGGTTATGCAACGATGAAGGGGTTGTTTTCGCCCACCTTCGGGCCAGTGCAGCCGATCACCATCGAAGAGACCATGTATGCTTTGAAACGAATGAAGCCAGGCAAAGTGACTGGTCCAGATGACATGGCAGCGGAATTGTGGAAGCCACAGTGTTGGAGCTCCGCTGAATGGTTGACAAATTTTTTCAACCTGGTCATAGCGGAGAAGAAGGTGCCCGTGGACTGAGAGCGAAGCATTATCATCCGGATCTGGAAGGGCGAAGGTAGCCCCGCTGACTGCGCGAACTATAGACCAATCCGTCTGTTGTCGCATACCATGAAAATCTTCCAACGTATCATCGATCGCCGGATTAGCGAAATCGTTGAACTATGTCCCAACCAGTGCGGCTTTGTGTCCGGATGCGGCACTACCGATGCCATCCATACTGCCCGTCTCCTGATCGAGAAACATCGTGAAAAGAAAAGACCATTGCACCTAGCTTTCCTAGATCTGGAGAAGGCCTCCGACCGCGTCCCACACAAAGTTATTTGGTATGCACTGCAAGTTCACGGCATTCCCGAAAAGCTCATCAAATGGGTGCAGATTCTTTATGTCGGTCACAGGAGCAAAGTTCAGGTGGCCGCGGGCACATCGACGAAGTTCCCTATAACCGTCGGCTCAACCAGCAAGGCTCAACCCTCTTTCCGCTTTTTTCCATGCTTGTAATGGATGCCATCACAAAGGACCTTCATAGACCAGCGCACTAGACGCTGCTGTACGCGGATGACTTAGTGTTAGCATCTGGGGTGGTAGTAAACATCTTGGAACGACGACGAAACGATGTGCAGAAGGTCGCTGTGAACTGTCAGCTCTGGTTTGCAACCATAAACAAGCTACGAGCTAACTGACAACTGTCGTCTTTGAATTGATAGGCTTTTGCAAAATCTTCCAACCCTTGGAGATTTCGAACCTTCACACTGAAATACTTCGTGTCCTCGAAGTATGCTGACATACCTCTGAACCATAGATCCCAGTGCTATCAAAACTTAGGTAACTATTATAACCCAGGCGGCCAATGAATCTCTTCCAGTATAACCTAGCTTTAATGTGTTCAGCTCAAAAGTATAATTCCACGCCTATAAAATAACTGGCATTCAATCTGGAAAGGTGTAGGGCTTAGCTATCAAAATCAGCCACCAGGGAATCGGAGTAATCGATGATCTCCGGCGGAAGGTCATGGCGATCGAGACAGTGGGAACATCGATCAGCTGGGCGTAGCCGGAAATGGGTCTTCACCGAAAAGGAGTCAGTGACCGCTCGACTGGCTACAACGATGAACTCGAACCATGAGCAAAAAGTCCTCTGGAGGACTTTTTCGTGAAACGACGAGATCGCCGTCTGCATCTTGCGCGCCGCCCACTCTTTCGCTCCCCGTGCCCTCGTCGTTTCATACTGGCAGCAAGTCCAGCGTGACGGCGTGCTCACAGTTCGATTTCGAACTGTGAGTTGACCTGCAAGTGTGGTCCCCGTTTCGTCATAGTTTTTAAGTGCCATATTTAGAGAACCATGTTCGGGGCAATGAAGCTTACATAACCTCTCCCGGAGTTGCTCGTAAACAGGGAGTTAGCTGCCAGTTAACGCTCATTCGTTCGTTCGTTAAGCTCGTTAACTGACAGTTTTAGTAGGTTTGCTACCACCCCTGAAGACAAGGACGAACATGAACGGCAGAGGCAAGCGTGGAGTGACCAGCTGTCACGGTTCGGTCAATGTCAAGAAGATCGAGCATTTGACCACCGATGAAAACGAGTCCGGCACCGTCAGAGTAAATGGGACGAATCTTCCGCGAGCTGCTACAATCAAATACGTCGGCTCAGTGGTTTAATCATACGGTAGCCTCTCCCATGAGATCATCGCACGCGTCAACGCTGCGTTGTTGAGGTGGCGCTCACTGACTGGTGTGCTGTGCGACAAGGACGTCCCAGACCGCCTAAAGTCGAAGATCTATCGTGCCATGATTCGCGCTATATGGTGCCGAGTGTTGGCCTATCACTAAGGAAATGGACAGCCGAATTAACGTTATGGAGATGAGAATGCTGCAATGGATGGCCGGCATTACACAACTCGATCGCATTTGCAACTAAGGCATATGACACCGATATGGGGTTGTAGCGATAGGTGACAAGCTCCGTGAAGCGCGTCTGCGATGGTTCGGTCAGGTTCTTCGTGCCGAAGGCGACAAAGTCTGGAGGATTGGTTTTGACCCAGAGGTAACAGGAAGGGGCCTAAAGGACCACCAAAGCAACGATAGCTTGACACTCTGCACGCTGACCTCAGGATGGCCTCAGGCTGACTAGGTTTGATCCCAACCAAGCGCACGACAGAGCAACGTGGCGTCAAAGGATCAGCAAAGCGGACTCCGCTACAAAACGGGAAAACGCTAAGGAATAAGAAGAACACCTTACCAGAACACCCATAAAATGTATCGCCACGCAAACTTCGCCATTTGTATCGTTAAATGTATCGCCAACAGATTCTCTTGCCTTTTATATCGTCAAACACCCGTAAAATGTATCACCAACAGATTCTCTTGCCGAATGTATCGCTACCAAACATCAGAGTCATAGGTGGAATACTCTACTTTGAGGATCTAGAGCTTCCATGGTGATGACTTCTTCATCCGCCTTATGGTGGTGCAACTCAGTACCCCAAAAACAAGTTTCTGATCGCATCTGAAACTTGTTCGCCCAAAAACTTGTCGGCAAGTTGTGTTCATACTTCCTTGTCGACAAGTAGTCCCTCCAAAAGCTTGTCGATAACTTGGTCTCGCAGATTTTCAGTGAAAAAAAGGCAAAAACAAGTTGTCGACAAGCTTTTGGACGGACTACTTGTCGACAAGGAAGTGCGAACACAATTTGTTGACAAGCCTTTGGGCGAACAAGTTTCAAATGCGATCTGAGAAAAGCCCTCATGATCTGAATCGCCGAACACCTCATTTCTCTCGGTAAGTTTATCAACGTCGTTACAACCTCATCCGGTAAGATAGAGTTGCAAGAAGATTTCACCGTCGAGACATCTGGCCCTCGATGTATATAAACCACCTAACATCCTGGCAGACGCAGAGGAATATAACTGAATAGAAGTCTAAGAAAAAAAACATGATTAGCATCTACCCACGCGAAACAAATCTTTCTTTGAGCATTTCTCTTTCCGAGCTAGAATTACTTTTTCATCACCAATGCGATTCCAGGGCAATCCAATGTGGAGTTCTACTAGCATATACAGCCATGCCCACAGATCGTCGACACGACCCTGAGATTTGTTTCATGTCACACATCATAGATCCTGCAGTCTAACCATAACAGCATCAATAACCTGTTCTTTTCTGTAGTGAGTATTTAAGCTACAGTATCGGGGAGTGCCTCTAAACAGTTGATCTCCTTCGCGTGGTTTCCGTATGGCTAGTTTACCAGTAGAATCGTCTTTGGCTACGAAGGATCTGGCCATACCTGGAAGCACGTCACATATAGAAAAAATTACATTACGCGCAATCGTTAGGGAACTCATGGAGTTTTCGTGCCGCATCGTGGGTTGCCTGTCATGATTTCTGCTCCCAGGGACTCATAATTCACAGCCTCATGCTCCGCATACCATAACTTCCGTTCTCATGAATGTGTGGTTTTTGGTCCTCTAGCACCGCTCCTTTATGGATGTGGAGAGTGGGTAAAAGGAGCCCGAGCTAATGGTGGTCGTTTAGGTATGAGCCTCTAACAAGTTAGCTAGACAAGTGTTCCCTTACAAGTTCTGATCATACCCCAATATACAAGTAACAAGTTAGGTCCGTAGTAGGATCTATTCATCGTCCAACAGGGCCGTGTACATCATATCCCGTGGTTGACCGTAACAAGCGGTTGGACCCAGACATTCATTGACACCCAAACGTCACTACACCCTCTTTCTCCAATACTCTCTTCTAACTCTTCTTCCCTGTTTATTAAAATCACTCAGTTAATATTGTAAGACAAGTAGAACAATAAAAGGCTTATTGTAGTAGTGTCTGAACATTTGAACCACCAAAATCCTTTTGGGCCTTGATGCAGACCAGACACTGCCTACAAGAGCTGATTTTACCGACTACGTAGAAGCAGCCATGTCACGACCGTTTGTAGGGCATCTACTATCTCGGTAAGTAGTAGACTTGCCGCGGAAGTGTAGCTGCCAATATGTGAGTATGTAGAATCACCGTACATTGATCATAAAGGCTCGTTAAGCGTGACTATATGCTGAGACAAGATATCGCACCGAAGTTACGTTACGGTAAGACTACTGCAGGACACCCGTAGCACCAAGTGAAGAGATACGGCCTGTTACGCAAAGTATGTCCTAGTTTGGATCTCCCCGGGTCCCGATTTCCTTCTCCGCATGTCCTGAGCTGAGGTTTTTCAAACAGAACTCATCGCTCCCACCACCGCTCGGATTTGGCTCACCGATATTTTACTATTGCTCCTCGATTGATTCCCAGTCCCCTGCTTTACTTCTGCTGCATCTGTGACCAAAATGAGGAAATCATTGAGGCATCGACTAATGTTCTTATCAACGTCTGTTTGCAGGCAGGATCTCCCATTAAAGGCAGTGTCTCACCTCAGGGACCAAGTTCTTCAGTCGAACATGTGCGAGGCGCTGAATACAAAGATGTACAACTTCAGGTTCCACGGAAACGTCGAAAACCCCTTAAGTTACAGGTTTCTTTGGCCGAGAATCCCGGAATTCTAGGAGAGTGGACGAGAGGGGTTCATTCCGCAGCAAGATCCTGTTGAGGGTGCAGCATCATTTCCAACACGGCAGTACTTGTTGCGTCAATAATGGCTATTGCTGAGAAGCTCATTGTAAAGTGCAGTCATAACTTCTCAGCTCCGCTTTTGCTAGCTTCCTAGCAAGGAAAATAATATGGAATTTGGCCTTCAAAATAAGGGTTTGTGACAGTTTTTTTTTTTGAGATTTCAAGCACATCTTTGGAATCAGCGCGCCGAGTAGGACCAGATTCCGTTGATATCTCGCTGCCCTTTATGAGGTGATAAACAGCCTTTAACATGTCCGAACATGACAAAAGTGGCTCGAAACACCTGGAAATGAAGGTTAAAATCGAAGTTTACCACATTTTCGTAAATAACTCGACGCGCTGAACACGATGGTGTAGTTAGTTATTGATGACAGTGGCTGGTCCTCGTGCACACACACACACACACATGAACTGCCAATTAAGAAGAAGTAGGATCGGCGCGGCCATGACGACTTCATTTTTAACACGTGTTGGTTGTTCCAATTTCGGGAACTTCCCATCCATAACAAAGAATAGTAAAGTGCTCAAGGAGTACATCTTTCGCCGATGCGACAGTATTGGCTGGTGCTAAACCCCTTAAACATTGTACAACCGGCCCAACCATGGCCAACACCCAAGTCATACCGCCACTATCCTATATCGTATCGCGACATTCCATCCATGGAATTTGCAAAGAACCTGGATTTCTGAAGAAAAGGAAAACTACCAAAATCGATAAGGTAGATCATTCGCGTATCTCGTCCGTATTTTCCGATCATGCAGTTTCCAGGCTTCACATCGCGATGAACGTAACCGATTTCATGAACCTACACAGAAATGATCTTGGTGGTAATGTTACCTCAGCTCCCATGATAATCCTACCTGTTTTATAGCATAAAGTGTGCTGATCGCTAATCGCAGTGTAGTGGATTCGGAAAAGGGTCTACCAGCTAGTCTTTTTAGTGTCATAAGATCTTTACCACACAATGTCATCACCATGAAGCTGGAACTCGTGAATTCTGTTAGAATTTTTTTTTGGAATGAGAATGCAGAACATCTACGGCACATAACCCACCAATATTTGTCTCGCTTTCCGGAATCGTACAACTTCACGGTATCTCTCAATTTCTGCAGCTGCTGGATAATAAACACCTCTAGTTTCAACACGCCTCCTTCCCAGGAATCGTCTTCCACCTTAAAGAAACATTGTTTTCATAAGCTACATCATAGCAGTTCAGCCTTTATGTACTTGCGCAGTGCCTCGCACAGAATAGCATTGGGTTCGGCACATACGGGGTGTGTGTTTTTTCACGAGAATCTTTTCTATTTTACGTGTGTGTTGCGATACAAAATGTAATAGAATCTGTTGGCGATACATTTTACGAGATTTGCTTGACGATACAAATGGCAAGGTTTGCGGGGTACAGGGGTACATTTTACGGGTGTTCTGATGAGGCGTTCATTTCATTCTTAAACATTATTCATAGTGCATCGGAATCCAATCTGGTCGCATAACTAAAGATACGTATCGATCATCGCAAACTGGTCTCACTTCTGCGTCTGGCACCAGAGCACACGTACAGCCGTCAAAAATGGTGCAAAGTTTCGAGATAGCATCAGCTTTAGGCTTCTGTTACACTCCTATGGAGTGTGAGTGATGATGGCGGCAATTTGCCAGAGCTAATGGCGGAGAAGTGCCGTTTGGACAACTTTACCTGGCTGCCCTATCACTGATTTACATGCTTTGTCAGGATTCGAACGAGATGCATATGATAACGGCTTGTCAGGGTATATAAACGGCAAGCTTACATAATAGTTCAACAGCAAGCAAGTTCTAGCGCTTCTAGCAAGTTCTAGCGGGTGTATTTCTGGGGTTAACAGTCATAAACGCATAACAACGCGAGACCAGGTCAGCTAACATAATTTTACATCTTACATCTCATAACATTACCTGGTCTATAGGATGAGCAACCGCTCTAACCATCTGATTAACGCCTTATGCATCCCAGCCTAGGACGACTTCGTTTTCCCACTACTGAATGCCTGTGCACTCTTCCTTGGGCGGAGCCAAGTAGTGGGAAAAGAAGAGGATAAAATGGAGTTGAGGGGGGGGGGGGGAGCACTTGGTATGTGTCGGTAACATGACCTGTTCTACACGTTCTGACTCGTTTGTACTTTACGTAACTAATGTACGTTAGGTGATCTAACAAGTCTGAGCGTTGGGTATGTCTCAGTTAACAAGTCAGAACGTGTAGGACAGGCCAAGTTATCGACTTTTGTTGAGTGGCTCCCCCCAACTCCATTTTTCTCAAAGAAGAAACTGGACCCTCACTCCATCGGTGGACCCGTATCTTGGCGTTCCCCACACCATTGGACCACGACGGGCCCTTTCTCCAACGGTGGACCAGCATTCTGGTGTTTTCCTCACTATTAGGCCACATCGGACCCTTACTCCATCGGTGGACCCATGTCCTAGCGTTCTCCTCGTTATTGCAGAGCGAACCGATCCTATAATGGCGGAACTGTATACTGGTGTGCTCCACACTATTGGGCCACAATGGGCTCTTCAGCCAGGTCAAAGGTCAACCCTTATTATTGTGTTTTTCCTCACAGTTAGGCAAAACCGGACCTGGTCTCCATCGGCGAAGCCGTATCCTAGCGTTTTCACCACTTTGAGCCACGACACACCTGTTTTCTATCGGAGCACCCGTGTCCTTTGTAAATCTCGAGAGTAATGGTAAAGACTTGGGGGTTATTCAGAAATTTTGGCTAAGTATTTGTTAATTTTGATCAACTATTTGTTGATTGGTTACACAATGTCATGTTGTCAGGCAAGCCGCCCGTAAAAAGGAGGGCACTGTAAGATCACGAGAGGGGGGCTCGGTGATCACGGAAGTGATCAGGCGCGAAGGCGCGAAACGAGCGAGGGGCCCCGATCTTTTTTCCAGAGGAACCACTTCAGTACAGGATTCACCATCCCCTCCTGACGGCGGTACGTCCCCGACGTCGACCCAGCTCCATCGCCGAAGCCGCGCCAGGACCCTTTTTACGCCCCCGTTTCATTTGTCGTTTATGTTTCTTCTAATTTGTTAATAAATTTTGTGTTCTTAGCGTGTATTGTGGTGTACCTAAGGATCTCGGCCCTGAATCCTTTGATCTGGTGAACCTTCGAGCCTTACATGGGGGCCGAACCCACTAGATAAAGGATCGGATCCACTGGTAACCACAAAACACGCATCGCACGTGAGAAGGAAGTGAGAGCGGAGTGAGGAGGTAGTTCAGAACACCGAGTGAAGGAGGTGTGTGAAAGAAGCGAACCCAGCTGAAAGGTGTGACGTCATCATTGATCGATTAGATAGATCGGAGGCGAAGACACCACGTGTAAAGGAGAGCCAAAGAGGCGAGGCAAGTAAGGTGGCGTGGATTGTGTCAGATACCCACCGAATACTTTTGTCGCGTCGTCATACATTATTGATTGATCCCATCGATTGCGTTGTGGTTCAGAAGTGATCGCGTGGAAGGGCGAGTCAAAGAGACCAGATCAATAAGGTTGTGTGAATTGTGTTAGATCCCGACCGAGTACGTTTGTAGCGTCATCGTCCATTATTGATTGATTTCATCGGTTGTATCGTGGCTCAGAAGTGATCGTGCGGAAGAGCGAGTCAAAGAGACAAGTCTAGTAAGGTTGTGTGAGTTGTGTGAAATATCGATCGGCTACAGTGGTTGCTTTGTCGTCCGTTATCCATTGATTTCACTGATTGTGCCGTGATTAGGAAGTGAATTTAAGTAGCGTGCAACTCTTTCTAAAGCAAGAACATTGCAGAATCTGTGTTAATCCGACTAACACGACTAATGATGCAATGGATGCGGACGTCGTGCAAGATAATGAGGCGGTGAGTCCTTCAGTCTTGCAGTTTCCCGAAGTCGAGTTAGCCGAGGAGTTGGCGTGTATTATTAGTGAACTTTCGGAGATACCCGATAGTTTGGGGGAAGAAATGAGATCCCATAAGGTGTCAGAAAGATACAAGGAAAAACATCAGGCTCTCTTAGCTGTGAAAATCAGGCGAGTAAAAGAGGAATTGGTAGCGGTAGTGGGAAACTGCCGCCTTACTAGGATTTTTCACGGTCAGTTGTATAAGATGCTGAGAGATAGGGGGGTTGAGTCATGAGGACTGGGTGCAGTATGTTAGGAGTATCGAACGTGATGGGGAATTAGTCGCTAACATATGTGAAATTCTGAATGTAGACATTGTTCAGATGATCGACGTAGTGAAGGATCTCAAGAGAAGATCAGACCGAGTCGGAAAAACGGAAAACCGTCGTGAAGGCAATAATGAAGCAGGAAGCAGTTCTACAGGTTGGTTGCCAGCTACCGCACTGGAAGAAGTGGCTGTGAGTAACCAGATCTTTCAGAACGAGCAGACGGGCGACTCGATTGGAGCGTTCTCCGGACGAAAATGGAGGCCCTCTGCGGCGATGTGTTCGGAAGACCGGTCAGCTCAACTAGGTCATTTGAGTTGGGAATTTGTTCAATGTTTCCAATCCTTGTCATGTGTGGACCCGGGCATATTCAAGGGAAAAGCCAACGAAAACTTTCAAGAGTTTATTCGAAGGTTTCGCAGAAAATACGAACGGGTAATTCGCGACGAGAGAACACTCACACAAATACTTGGAGATGACCACTTGTGCGGTAGGACCAAAAATGTTTTTCAAACCCTTCCGGAGGTAGTGTAGGATAGGGGATTTGATTCTGTGGTGCAGGAAATGGGAAGACTGCTCGCAAATGACTCTGTAGCGGCCAGAATGAGAGCTTTAACAGAGTTACGCGCCGTAAAGATTCGGCCGGGACAGGAGCTCGCAGACTTCTGTGTGGCCTTAGAGAAATTGGGAAGGATGGCTAACCCCAGCGCCAGTATTCAAGACAGGTCGCTTGAATACGCGCAAATTCTGATTTCTAATTTGAAGCAGTGGCCCGAGCACGTCCAGTTACTAAGCGCCATTCATAGAGTAGGGCCGGAAAGAGCATATGAGGAAGTAAAACAATTAGCGATGAGTATGGAACAGTCTAAAACAATTTGGAACACTCTCTGGAACGGAACGGGTAAGGTATCAGGACTGGAAAATAGGAGCGAGGCAGTATGGATCAAAAGTCTTCAATCAAGGGGATAGATCTAATCATAGGATAACTGAGAGCAGAGACTTGAACCCAGAAGGAGTGATTGTCGACGGAGAGCCGCCAAAGACAACCGGTGTGGAAGCGAGACATTTGCCGATGAGACACCAGGAAAGGGAAGGTAGAACAAATGGGAATGATAGAGAGGAAGCAAGGAAATGCTTCTTATGTTCAAGTACAGGCCACTTAGCAAGGAATTGCCCAACGAGGCAAGCACAGGTGAGGAATATCAGAGATGCAAAGCAGCGTAACGGTAAACAAGAGGAAGCCCGCATATCAGAAATCATCCGGAGTGTCCGATCATGTAGTGTGAAGGTACGTGAAGACAGGGAAAAGGTGAAGAGGATAGGCAGCCTTGTGTTTGGCACCGTGAGACTTCTGGGAGGCGAAGTGAAAGGAATGATAGATAGTGGATCTATGATTAGTTTAATTCCTCTGAGAGTATTGGAAAATGCACATATCAGGGGCTACGATGTTGATAGTTTGCCTACGCAAGGATCTGGGCAGATGGACCCTGTATATGATGCGTCGAACAATAGGATGAGTATAGTAGGAGTAGTGCGCATTCCAGTGGAACTAGTGGGAGGACTAACCAGTGAAGTGGAGTTTCATATCACCCCGCAAGACCAGAATGAGGTGCTACTAGGAATGAATCCCTTAGAGAGTCTCGGTGTCTCTATAGCCGTGACTAATCAAGAGCATGAGAAAGGTGTGCGTGAGAGTTGTGAAGTGGAAGCCAAGGCGAAAAGAAGGACATACATACCACCCCACTCTTGCGGGATTGTGGAAGTAGGATGTGAGCTAGAAGAAAGTACAAAAGGATACTGTGGCCAGATAGGCAAGAAGTCCCAAATGGTGTATTCAAGATAGAAGGGAAAATGGCAGCTATACCTATACGGAACCTAGGCGATGACGCCATGTGCATCCGAGAGGGTGAGATCCTAGGTAACTGGGGAACGGAAAAATGACACGAGAAGTGGGAGAAAGACAGTCGCCTTACATGGGAAAACGTCGAATTAGATGTGACTAAGGAGGAACGTCAACATATTCTTCAAGAGCAAGTGTTAGGAACTCTTCCAAAGCAAGACCGGGACGACGGAGTAGTCGAAGTGCTCGAAGAGTTTCCGGAAGCATTTGCGGTATCGGATCGCGAACTCTCCCGCACAGATATCACAGAAATGGACATCGACACTGGAGACAGCAAGCCGATCAAGCTTCGGACCCGTCCGGTTCCAATGAGTATTCGTCCTTTGTTGAAGGACTTGCTACAGGATCTACAGAAGCGTGGTATCGTAGAGAAAAGCAATTCTCCGTGGGCTTTTCCGATAGTACTAGTCGAGAAGAAGGATGGGTCGTTGCGTCTCTGTGTAGACCATAGAGAATTGAATAAAAGGATAAAACAGGATTCCTACCCGCTTCCAACGATGGACGCGATACTTCAAAGTCTGGCAGGCAAAAATTTCTTTTCGACGCTGGATCTGTGCAGCGGTTATTGGCAAATACCGCTAAGCGACAACGCAAAGGAAAAATCGGCGTTTACCACTCCTGAGGGCTTTTT